>WNWK01018983.1:0-38768 GCA_009830355.1 Cherax destructor | reverse complement strand
CACATGTCTAGAGATGACTGTGATGTTGTGGAAATATCGATGGAAAAATTATTTTTTATTTTTTAATGAGAGTGGAAAAGTGTAATAATTGTGAACATAATGACTTGTAGTGTGTTGTTGAGGTATGTTGTTTGAGGTTCTTAACGGGTATTGAGAAAATTGTGAGTTAAGAGTTGTGAGTATAGCGCTCCCCCATGATTATAATAATAATCTCTGTGTGTATTCAAGGAGATGGGGTATGGAGAGGATTTTATTAAAATTTTAGTGACATTAATTGGCATTTTAACGAAAATAAAGGTATTGTGTGAATATTTTAAAAAGAAAATATATAAGTGAAAAGTTGTTGAATAAAAAGTTGGTAATGTGAAAAGTTATGAATGAAATTGTGTATTATATCTGAAATTTTGGCTTGAGAAAAAATATGTTTGTATTACCGAAAATCGAGAAAAAAAATTGTGACCTGTTGATTTGATGAATGGAAAGAGTGGAGGGTGAACCTCCAATACCTGGGAGCTGGAGGGTGAACTCCAATACCTGGAGCTGGAGGGTTGAACCTCCAATACCTGGGAGCTGGAGGGTGAACCTCCAATACCTGGGAGCTGGAGGGTGAACCTCCAATACCTGGGAGCTGGAGGGTGAACCTCCAATACCTGGGAGCTTGAGGGTGAACCTCCAATACCTGGGAGCTGGAGGGTTGAACCTCCAATACCTGGGAGCTGGAGGGTGAACCTCCAATACCTGGGAGCTGGAGGGTGAACCTCCAATACCTGGGAGCTGGAGGGTTGAACCTCCAATACCTGGGAGCTGGAGGTTGTACAAAACGTGGCGCAATACTTAGGGTAGTGACACGTATAAGGTCGCCTGTGACGTCACACCCACCTGTGTTTGCCTGTTTAGACCTGATGATGGCCAGTGACGTCACGACTTGTCCCATAGTCTATGCCGAGGTCATTACTGACAAGGAAATAATCACCCTGGCAGAAGGTGAACAGGAGGTGAGCAGCCATTCAGACTAACCACCAGAACTTTCACAGCTTTGCCCCTTTATACTAATATAAACTTTGATTTTGATTTTCCTTTATTTATATTTAAGTATTTATTATTATCATCTCTTGAGAAGACTGGCAGACACCTGAAGCTATGGACGGCCCCCACATACTTTCTCAGGGCAATTATGGGTCTTGGTCATTGACCCAGGTAGTGTTTGGACTCAGAACTGATTACTTCATTATCTTATGGCGAGTATCAGTCACTGACCTAACCAGTGTTCACAGACGAACAGACACCTGAAGCTATGGGTGGTCGTCATTATTATAAATACTTTCACGGCAATTATGGGTCTCGGTCATTGACCCAGGTAGTGTTTGGTCTCAGAACTAATTATATAACCCACTCTTCTGTTTAGTAACACAAATAACCCCTATTATCCCACTGAGGTGACTAATTATGGCAATTATCAGTCATTGACCTAACCACTGTTCGTAGTCACTCGGAAATTATGCCAGTTATCGGTAGCAGTTATCGGTCATTGACTTATCCAGTGTTCGCAGTCAGCCAGATACCTGAAGCTATGGGTGGTCCTCATTATTGATTACTTTTCTCACGGGCATTATGACCCTCGGGCAATGATCCAGGTAGTGTTTGGACTCAGAACTGATTATATAACCCTTTCCTCTGCTTAGTAATACACAAATAACCTCCAACTATCCCTAACCTAGCCAGTGTTCACAGCCAGTCCATTAGTGTTTTGCAGTCAGCCAGACACCTGAAGCTATGGGCGGCCCTTATTATCGAGTACTCTCTCACGATCTCACAGCAATTATGCCAATCACAGCAATTGTAGCAATTATCAGTCATTAACCCATCCGGTGTTCCTAGTCAGTCATAATATTCCTACTTGCACCTTCTTGTAGTGTGCCTGACAGTATGTGTCGTAACACTGTCTTTCATGGACTAAAGAATAACACATATCAGGATGAAATAGGTTATAAGTAGAATTGCATACTCTTTTGGTCGTGATGTCACAGCATTTCTTAGAATAGTCAAAATTGCACGTCCCAGCTGTTTTTCCAGACATTTCATGCCTACAGACACACATGGCATAGAATTAAGACAGATTCGCTAGTATTTTTTGAGGCTGGGTTCCCTACTGGTGCAGTTGTTTCTGACTCCCCACTATCTACAGTACCTATAGTAGCATCAAAACCACCATCAATTAGTGCTGGTAATGTATCAACACAATTTCCCTAAACATCATCCCCCTATTTTCCATCTAAAGCAGCATTGCTATTTTGTATTTCTGGAATTTCTATATCTTGATAGTTACCTGTTTCATCAATACCAAACCCACTGTCTCCATCTGGTGTACTGTCTTGCATTTCTGTATCCTTGCAGGTACTGTCTTCTAAGACAGCACCAGGGTGACACCTCCATCTAACCCATTCTCTTTACTTTCCAACCTCTCATACAAGGCTGTCAAATTATCCAAAAAAGGATATTTATTTGTTAGTGTTTCTGTCTGTTAGTATAAATGTAATTTTCTCCCACTGGTGTCTGTCACTTGGGCAGACCCAAAAACATTTTCCTGTTTTAATATCAATATTGACAGACTGCTGGATATCTGCACATGAACCATGACTCCATGTTTTGCAGAAATTACATGTAATCCAAGAGAAACTTTGTTTGGTACTATTCTTGCAGCTTACACAGGTTTTCATGATGGTAATTTTTTTTTAGTGTCAGAGATATAAAATTTTATAGATTATAGTTTCAGTGTCACAAACATCAACTTTACTCCTGGTACACTTGACAGATCTCCTTGGTAGGCCAGCCAGCTGGTATAAGAGTCTACTATGAAAGGTATTTTGATGTAAAAAGTTTACTGGTAAAAGTATTTGACTTGCGTGTTGAGGGTACTGGTGACCGCTGGCAGCTCTACAACTTGGGTGATTTGGGGCTTGTATATATCACTATACTCAAGTTTTTTAAGATTGTTCTATCTCCACCACACCGAATACTATGGTAACACTGTCATTAACTATGGAAGAACAACTTGTGTAGAAAGTTTACTAGAAGAGTATTTGACTTGCATGTTGTGTATACTGCAACCACTGACAACTCTACAACTATATCGTATTCCCACAAACTGTACACTTTCTCGTATTTCCACAAACTATACTCTATGGTACACTAATCGCACATACGACGACGTTTCGGTCCGACTTGTGTCATTTACAAAATCACACTAGCAAAAAGAGAGGGGAAGTCAGCATATACTGGATATTCGCATCCGCATCCGCATCTGCGGAACATCCGCACAATTTCTTACATCCGTATCGGCATCCGCATCCGTATTTCACAGCAAACAGATATCCGCGTATACATCCGCATCCGAAATCCGCGCAACATCCGCACAATTTCTTACATCCGCATCAACATCCGCGGAACATCCACACAATTTCTTACATCCGCATCCGCATTCGCATCCGTAAAATGAGTAAGTAAGACATCCGTATATACATCCGCATACCGGATATCTAAATTTTTCACATCCGATACATCCCTAGCATATACAGGCGAGCTTAACAGGGACGGGACCAAAGAAGGGAGAAGTAGTAGAGGTAGTGGAAATAAATGTAGTGGCAAAAGTAGTAGGAATGGTAGTAGAGTAGTAATAGCAGTAGTAGTAGTAGTAGTGGGAGTAGTAATAGAGGTGGGGTCAAAGAACAAGAAAAAGGAGCAGTTGCAGGAAGTTTACTCAAAACGAAGTGACTTGCGTGGTTGCATCCTGGTGACTCCTGGCTATTGTTTACAACTCGGGTTTCCTGCCAGGCCTATCACTTCACTCTTATTTACCACCACAATATTTACTATATTATAACTTATCTATACACTATGGCATCACTATGATATACACGATACCACTATGTATTACACTGTTATAAAAGAGACTTTTTTTCTCTAACAGCATATGATAGTATGTATTTATTTGCATTCGGCATTGTTTAGGTCTATGAATGCCCCTGGTGGGTGTATACCTGGAGAGGGTTTCTGGGGTCAACGTCCTCGCTGCCCGTTCTGTGACCAGGCCTCATGGTAGATTAGGGCCTGATCAACCAGGCGGCACGCAACCAGACGTACGAACCACAGCCCGTATGGTCAAGTATTGACTTTAGGTGTTTGTCCAGTGCCTTCTTGAAGACAGCCAGTTGTCTATTGGTAATCTTCCTTATATATACTGGGAGGCAGTTGAACAGTCTTGGTCCCCTGACACTTATTGTGTTGTCTCTTACCGTGCTAGTGGCACCCCTGCTTTTCATTGGGGGAATGATGCATCGTCTGCCGAGTCTTTTGCTTTCATAGAAAGTGATTTTCGTGTGCAAGTTTGGTACTAATCCCTCTAGGATTTTCCAAGTGTATAAATTCATGTATCTCTCCCGACTGCGTTCTAGGGAGTACAGGTTGAGGAACTTCAAGCGTTCCCAGTAATTGAGGTGTTTTATCACAGTTATGTGTGCCGTGAAGGTTCTCTGTACATTTTATAGGTCAGCAATTTCACCCGCCTTGAAAGGTGCAGTTAGTGTGCAGCAATATTCCAGCCTAGATAGAACAAGCGACCAGAAGAGTGTCATCATGGGCTTGGCATCTCTAGTTTTGAAGGTTCTCATTATCCATAATGTCATTTTCTAGCAGATGCGATTGATACAGTGTTATGGTCTTTGAATTTGAGATCCTCTGATATAATCACTCCCAGGTCTTTTACATTAGTTTTTCGCTCTATTGTGTGGTTGGAATTTGTTTTATACTCCGACATAGTTTTAATTTCCTCACGTTTTCCATATCGGAGTAATTGAAATTTCTCATCACTGAACTTCACATTGTTTTCTGTGGCCCATTTAAAGATTCGGTTGATGTCCGCCTGGAGTCTTGCAGTGTCTATATAGGAGGACACTGTCATGCAAATTCGGAAGTCATCTGCAAAGGAAGAAACGGTCCTGTGGCTTACATCTCTGTCTATGTCAGATATAAGGATGAGGAACAGGATGGGAGCGAGTACTGTGCCTTGTGGAACAGAACTTTTTACCGTATCCGCCTCAGACTTGACTCTGTTTACTACTACTCTTTGTGTTCTATTTGTAAGGAAATTATAGATACATCTACCAACTTTTCTTGTTATTCCTTTATCACGCATTTTGTGCGCTATTACACCATGGTTACACTTGTCAAAGGTTTTTGCAAAGTCTGTGTATATAAAATCTGCATTTTGTTTGTCTTCTAGAGCATCCAGGACCTTGACAAAGTGGTCCAGTAGTTGGGACAGACAGGAGCGACCTGCTCTAAACCCATGTTCCCTGGGTTGTGTAAATGATGGGTATCTAGATGGGTGGTGATCTTGCTTCTTAGAACCCTTTCAAAGATTTTTATGACATGGGTTGTTAGCGCTATCGGTCTGTAGTTCTTTGCTATTGCTTTACTGCCCCTTTTGTGGAGTGGGGCTATGTCTGTGGAACGACATCTTTGTTCATGCTCCCTCTACATAGGATGTTAACAACTCATGATAGGGGCTCCTTGCAAGTCTTGATGAACACGGAGTTCCATGAGTCTGGGCCTGGGGCAGAGTGCATCGGCATGTCATTTATCACCTTTTCGAAGTCATTTAGCGTCAGGATAATATCAGATAGGTTCGATTCTACTAAATTCTGTGTATCTCTCATATAAAATTTATTTAGGTCATCGACTCTCAGTCTGGTTAGAGGCTAGCTAAAAACCGAGTCATATTGGGACTTGAGTAGCTCACTCATTTCCTTGCTGTCATCTGTGTAGGACCCATCTCGTTTAAGTAGGCGCCCAATACTGGATGTTGTTCTCGACTTTGATTTGGCATAAGAAAATAAATATTTTAGGTTGCATTCAATTTCATTTATGGCTTTTAGTTCTCCCCGCGTTTCTTGACTCCTGTAACATTCTTTTAGCTTTAGTTCGATGTTTGCTATTCCTCTGACCAATGTCTCTACGTATTACAGATGTATTGGCCTCTTTTAGCCGCTCTGCTATTCTTTGTCTTCGCCTGTATAGGGAGCGCCTCTCTCTTTCTCACTCCCTAAGCTGTCTGGGAATTAGCGTGGGGTGTTACTGAGCACCATGACTTGCTGTAGTGCTTTAGTATCTCAGGTTAAAGTGTTGAAGAAGGAGGTTCTACTCCTTCAGGAGGAGAATAGGAGGCTGAAACTTCGCCTAGATGGGTTTGGGAGTGAGTGTGAGATGGTTGGAGCTGGTGAGGAAGAAGATACCAGCAGTGAGCTAAAGAGTGGCACCCGCTTTAAGTTGCAAGTGGTTCACAATTCAGGAAGAAGGAAGATAAGGAAGGTTAATAGAGAAGATGTGAAGGTAGGAAATCGATTCTCTGTTCTCCAGGACGAGTGTACTTCAGTGGTTAGTGAGGTTAAAGGTACCACTGACTCCCCTGCTAATCAAGGTAAGAATATTCTGATTGTGGGAGACTCTCAGGTAAGATATATGGACCGTGCTTTTTGTAACAGAGATAGAAAGGTCAGACAGAGGGTGTGCCTCCCAGGAGCTGGTGTTGGTGACATAGTCAGCAGGTTGGATAATATTATGTCAGGTAATGGGAACAAGCCCATTATCTGTCTTAGTGCTGGTGGAAATGACATCGGGAAGGGCAGGAGACAGGAGTTGCTGGATAAGTACAGGTCAGCCATAGAAGTAGTCAGGTCTAAGAGAGGGTTCCCAATCATATGTAGAATCTTGCCTAGAAAGGGAGTGGTCAATGAATGGATGTCTAGGGCAATTGGTATAAATTGCTGGCTAGACAGGTAATGCAAGGAACTTGCAATTCCATTCATTGATAACTGGGACAAATTCTATGGCAAGCATGATATGTATGCAAAGGATGGGGTTCATCTCTCTGGGGCTGGAGTGGTTCCATTAGCCAATTCGATTGAGGGGGTCATTGATGACTTGTCTAGGAATTTAAACTGCAGTGCAGGTAATATAGATATTATTGCTATAACAGAGACCTGGTTCAACTTGAAAGATAGAGAAATGTCTTCTGAATGCAACATACAGGGTTATAAACTATTCCACACTGATAGGGTCAACAGGAAGGGTGGTGGAGTGCGTTGTATGTCAGAGATAATTTAAATTATTGTGTTAGACAAGATATAAGATTAGAAACATCGGACACAGAATCTGTTTGGCTACAGTTTCTCGAAGGTCGTGAAAAATTAATTTTGGGTGTGATTTATATTCCCCAAAACCTTGATAGGGAGTGTAGTAGGCTGCTATGGGACTAAATTCACAATTCATCTAGATGTGAAGATGTTGTGTTAATGAGAGATTTTAACTTTAAACAAATTGATTGGAACAATGTGATAGGAAATCTTGAGTCTAGTGACTTTCTTGATACGGTTCAGAACTGCTTTTTAAAACAGTTTGTGACAAAACCAATTAGAGGAAACAACCTGCTTGACTTGGTTCTTGCCAACAAAGAATCACTTGTTAATAATCTTGAGGTTAATGATGAGCTTGGGGAAAACGATCACAAATCACTTAATCAATATATCATGGAATTACCCAGATAACTGCAATCAAGTCTCTGTTCCAGACTTTCGCTTGTCAGACTTTATGGGGCTCAGAAATTACCTGGGTGGGCTAAATTGAGATGACCTGACTATGGGTCTGGTAGGTGGTGTTGGTTGCCAATATGACATATTTCAGAGTATAGTGCTAGTTGCCCAGACAACTTTTGTTCCGAGTAGGGAAATTAGATCTAACAAAAATTATCCCAAATGGATAAACAATAGATTAAAATATCTCATTGGTCAAAAGAGAGGCATATATAGGCGTATCAAAAGAGGGGAAGGGCAGTTAAGAAATCAATATATTCAATTAAAGAGAGAAATAAAAAAAAGAAATAACAAAAGCAAAAAGGGTTTATGAGGCTAAGGTCGCAAGGGATTCGAAGACTAACCCAAAAGGGTTCTTTCAGGTATACAGAAGTAAGATTAAGGACAAGATAGGCCCCCTTAAGAGTAACTCAGGTCAGATCACTGACAGGGATAAGGAAATGTGTGAACTTTTCAATACTTACTTCCTCTCAGTTTTTACTCAGGAAGATACTAGCGAAATTCCAGAAATAATAAATTATGTAGAACAGGACGATAATAAACTATGCACTATTAGGGTAACTAGTGACATGGTCCTCAGACAAATAGAGAAATTAAAACCTAATAAATCCCCAGGCCCTGATGAACTGTTTGCAAGGGTTTTAAAGGAATGTAAAGAGGAACTTAGCATACCTTTGGCTAATCTTTTCAATATATCTCTACAAACTGGCATAGTGCCAGACAAGTGGAAAAGGGCAAATGTAATACCTATTTACAAGGCAGTGACAGGTCCTTAGCATCGAACTATAGACCAATAAGCCTTACCTCCATAGTTGGAAAATTCATGGAATCAATAATTGCCGAGGCAATTCGTAGACATTTGAAAGTCATGAATTGATTAATGAATCTCAGCAAGGTTTTCCAAAGGGGCGTTCCTGTCTTACGAATTTACTAACTTTCTTCACTAAGGTGTTTGAGGAGGTAGATCATGGTATTGAATATGATATTGTGTATATGGACTTCAGTAAGGCTTTCGATAAAGTTCCACATCAGAGGCTACTTGAGGAAACTTAAGGCACACGGAATAGGAGGAGAAATTTTTTCTTGGGTAGAGGCATGGTTGACAAATAGGCGGCAGAGTGTTGGCATAAATGGGGAGAAATCAGAATGGGGGCACGTCACAAGCGGTGTTCCACAGGGATCAGTGTTGGGCCCCTTGTTGTTCACAATTTACATAAACGACATAGATGAGGGAATAAATAGCGACATAAGCAAATTTGCTGATGATACCAAAATAGTCCGTCCAATTCATTCAAATGAGGACATTAGAGCACTCCAGATGTGGCAGACGCAGTTTAATATAGACAAATGCAAAGTTCTAAATGATAAATTAGACACATATGCAACACTTGGGTATCTTTATTGAGGAAACGTTTCGCTACACAGTGGCTTCATCAGTCCATACATAGGAGAATCGTGAAGAACAGGAGGAGGTTGAGGTAATCAGTCCCTCAATCTTGAGTCGATGTTGTCAGTCCATCAATCTTGAAAAGAATACAGCATAAGTGCGAAGAGGTAGCTTATATTCTGTAGGCAGGAGAGGTGCAGCACATTTGACCAATGTGGAAGTAGGGAATTATTCGCTTGCATAACCCTTGGGCAAGACCTACTTCCACATTGGTCAAATGTGACACCTCCTACGACTCCTGCACTTCTCCTGCCTACAGTATATAAGCTACCTCTTCGCACATATGCTGTATTCTTTTCAAGATTGATGGACTGACAACATCAACTCAAGGTTGAGGGACTGATTATCTCAAACTCCTCCTGTTCTTCACGATTCTCCTTTGTATGGACTGATGAAGCCACTGTGTGGCTAAACGTTTCCTCAATAAAGATACCCAAGTGTTGATAAATTAGACACATATGCAACACTTGGGTATCTTTATTGAGGAAACGTTTCGCCACACAGTGGCTTCATCAGTCCAATATAAAGTAGAAAGTTGTAAGGATAGGAGAAGTTTGAGGTAATCAGTCCCTCGGCCTGGAGTCGATATGTTCAGTCCATCAATATTGTAGTAAGTACAGCATAGGGCAATATAAGTTGCTTATATACTGTAGACAGGTGAGGCGAAGCAGGAGGAGGCGGGGTCATAGTGGTACCATTTTGGTCACCGTATTACAGAATGGATATAAATGCACTGGAAAACGTACAAAGGAGGATGACAAAGTTGATCCCATGTATCAGAAATCGTCCCTATGAGGATAGACTGAGGGCCCTGAATCTGCACTCTCTAGAAAGGCGTAGAATTAGGGGGGATATGATTGAGGTGTATAAATGGAAAACCGGAATTAATAAAAAGGATGTAAATAGCGTGCTAAAAATATGTAGCATTGACAGGACTCGCAGCAATGGTTTTAAATTGGAAAAAATCAGATTCATTCAGGAAGGATATAGGAAAGCACTGCTTTGATAATAGAGTTGTGGATGAGTGGAACAAACTCCCGAGTACCGTCATAGAAGCTAAGACGTTGTGTAGTTTTAAAAATAGGTTGAATAAATACATGAGTGGGTGTGGGTGGGTTTGAGTTGGATCTGACTAGCTTGTGCTACTAGGCCAGATGCCGTGCTCCTCCCTTAAGT
Organism: Cherax destructor; assembly: GCA_009830355.1. NCBI lineage: Eukaryota > Metazoa > Arthropoda > Malacostraca > Decapoda > Parastacidae > Cherax > Cherax destructor. The sequence goes on along the minus strand of WNWK01018983.1, from coordinate 28,499 downwards.
GAATGTGACTGACCTGACTAGGTCAAGGCATTGGCTTAAGTCAGTGGGAGAATTGGACCTGCCTTGCATGGGCCATTAGGCCTGCTGCAATGTTCCTTCTTTCTTATGTTCTTATGTCTTAAGCATACCTCGAGTGCCTCAGACATAGGTTTGGATCCATGTTGCTTAGGCTATCTTCCCAATTTATTTCATTTAGGACCTGGTTTACTTGGTCCCACCTTATGTTTTTGTTACTGATGTTGAATTTGGTGAAGGCTCCCTCGTGACTGATCACATTTTGTCGGTCTGGGGCCCCGTACTTCTATTCATATTGTGATCTGAGTATATTGTTTTTGATATGAATATATTTCGTATCAGATCATCATTGATAGTAAAGATGAGGTAAAGCGTATTCTTTAATCTTGTAGGCTCTATTATTTGCTGGTTTAAGGTGAATTTTGTGCAGAGATTTAAAAGCTCGTGTGTGTGTGTGCGAGTTTTCATCTGAGCTGCATCCTGGTGTTATCTCTGCTACAACATTATTTGCTACATTCCTCCATTTTAGGTGCCTTAGGCTGAAATCCCCCAGGAGCAAGATGTTTGGGGCAGCAGCTGCAAGATTTTCCAGACAGTGATCAATTTTCAGAAGCTGTTCCTGGAATTGTTGGGAAGTTGCATCCGGAGGCTTGTATACATTCACAATGACCAGGTTTTGGTTCTCGATCTTTACTGTCAAAACTTCAACTACATGATTTGAGGCATTTAGTAGTTCCGAGCATATCAGTGACTGTGATATACAGGCCAAACTCCTCCCCCCCCCCTTTTACCTGTTTAATATGTCACATTTGTATAGGTTGTAACCCGGGATCCATATTTCTTTGTCGGTTTCTGATAATACCACAAACATAGCGTTTGACTCTGTAAGCAGTCCACGGATGAAAGGTATTTTGTTGTTCGTTGTTGGCTCTAAACCTTGTATATTTGCAAAGATGAATGTCGTCGGATTGGTGGTATGGGGAAGGGGAGGGGGTCCTGGCACTAATATCTGTTGTTTTGGAATGGATGCCATCGACTGTGATTTCACTCCAGAAATGATCGGAGTTTGTATACGATATCTGTCATTTCCTGCCAGCTTTTTTATCTTCCTGACACTAAAAAAACTTCTCTCTGGTTGTTGCTATCCAGGTTTTCCCATGGTCTGGATGTTCTATATCTTCTTGTCCCCTTTACGTGGTGTTCCTGGCAGTATAAGTTATAGCACTGTCTTTCCTTAACTGAAGAGTGGCACATTTCAGGGTGGAAAAGCTTACAGGAAGGAAGGTTGCATTTTCCTGTTGTCATATGGGCACGGCATTTTCTGGGGTGGTCAAAGTTGCACGTCCATGACATTCCATGCCTGCAGATACCTATTGCATAGAATTTGCATAGGCCTTGTTTCTGTTTGCCTTGTTTTTTTGTGACTGCATTCCCTACTGCTGCGTGTTTTCCTGTCTCATTACTATCTTCAGCAATAGTACTAACAATGGAGTCTTCACCAGTTATTTCTTATATTTTATATTCACTATTTCTCGGGGCATCCCCTTGTTTACTCTCTCCCGTGGTATTGCTAGTTTGTAACATTGATTTTTGCATGTTTTTGTCTATACCTGTTTCCCCACTAGAGCTCCTGTCTCCCTCCAGGCCGCCAACTTTCATTTCTCCATTCTTACAGTTACTGTCTACCAGGACAGCATATGCACCAGGGACGATAGAACCATCTGGCCAAGTCCTTTTATTTTCCCATCTGTTACAGAATGCTGTTAGGTTTTCTATGAAGGCCGTTTTGATGTTTTCATCTTTTAATATCAATGTGATTTTATTCCACAGTAGGATCTCATTTGGGCATTCCCAAAAACACTTTCCTGGTTTAATATCTCTTGTAGATCATTCCTGAATATCTGCACAAGATACCTGGGCTCATTTCCCGCAGAAGTTGCACGTAATCAATACAGAAACCCCTTTTTTTGTTTGGTTGCAGCCTGGCCAGAGAAATTGAAAATATCGAACTTAAACTGAAGGAGTCACACAGGAGTCAAGAAATGCAAGACGAACTTAAAGCCATAAATGAAACTAAAATTATTTTTTATGCCAAATCTAGGACAGAAAGCACATCAGTATTGGACCTCTGCTTAAACGAGTTGGGACTTCGACAGATGATAGCAAAGAAATGAGTCAGGTACAGAAGTCCCAATATGATTTAATCAGACTAAGTGTCGACAATCTAAATGAATTTTTTATGACCAAGACCCAGAATTTGGTTAATTCAAGAATTTCTGATATAATCCTAACACCACAGGATATAATCCTAACAGACTACTGTCTGGAAAATCTTCCAGAAGCAGCCCCAAATACCCTGTTGCTGGGTGAACTGGTGGAACTTCGTGTTCATCAAGAACAGCAAGAAATCCCTTACACGTGCCTTAAATTTTCTATGAAGAGGCAACATAGATAAGGGGGACATGCCACAGTCACTAAAAACAGCAGATATAGCCCCACTTCAAAAATGTGGCAGTAAAGCAATTGCAAAGAATTACAGACAAATAGCACTAACACAGTGCTGAATGTAAACTAACTGTAGATAGCTCACGGTAATATTGTTAACTCACGGCTGTCTGTAAATTAACAGTAAATAGTTGATGTGGTCATTGTTCATATACTAGTCTCAGACAAGACCTCTTGGTTGAGACTTTGGTCAGTAAGGCTGTTAGTGCTACCTATCCGCATGCAAACGAAGACGCAACACACACAGACACACACACACACACACACACACACACACCTAGTAGTGACCAGTGAAGAGGCGGGGCCAGGTGTTGTGATTCGACCCCTGCAACCACAACTGGTAAGTACACACACACTGGGATTATTAACCATCCTTGGTTTATCGTAAATACTTAAATATTCATAAGTAAGATACTTCTCTAACTGTCAGGTATCTTTATTACGAAACATTTCTCCTACACAAGATCATTGATGCTGCTCCTCTGTATTACACTGAAGAAGTCTACCAGCACTGTCTTCTTGCACATCTACTCTCATGAGAAGTCGATATGTTTGGGAAAAATGGTACGTTGCAGTTGCATATGTGTCTTAATTATCTTCTTACTTGTCAGTATTGTATACCATTATAATAATCATACTTATCCATGGGGTTTCATTGTATACTACGACAGTGTTTATCTTCCGTCCAGCTGATCAAGAGTTTCTTCAATGTTCTCTCTCAGTACATTTATTGTTGTCCTGCTTTTCATTTGAGGTATTTTGCTCCCTCTAACCTGTCTCCTGCTCTTGTAAATGATTGTTACAGTCATGATATTTGGCACTAGTGCCTGCAGTATGTGGCATTTCTGTCTTTCCAGCCCTGCCACTGTTTTCCAGCTATTAATTATTATACATTCTTCTTCTCTTCGCTCCTAGTATAATTTGAAGATTTTAGGATTTCCCAATACTGTAAGTTTAATAGTGTGTGTCCAGTAGCCTAAGTACAATGGTGTAAGTCCAATAGTGTAAGTCCAACAGTTTATGTCCAACAGTGTGAGTCCAATAGTGTTGTGGAATACAATGAACTGATGCTGACATTGAAATTTCTCTGTGCCTGAATAATAATAATAATAATAATAATAATAATAATAATAATAATAATAATAATAATAATAAACAACAACAACAACAACAACAATAACAATAATATTATTATTATTATTATTATTATTATTATTATTATTATTAATATGTAGTAGTACTAATATTATAAAGATGATGATGATGATGATGATGATAAAAAAAAATTGCTTTCTACTTTTTCTTTTGCTGGTTTTGACAGAACTCTTTTACAGTTCATTACATTGCAAACACAACCATTGACTTATATAGTAAAACTTAATACCTAAAGATTACGACTCTGTGGTGCAGTGGTCAGCACGGCTGCCTCTAAATCACCAGACTCTGGTGCAACTCCTGGAGGAGTCTTTTTTTCTTCTTTTCATTCGACTAAGGTACATTATACAACATTTATACAACAATAAAGTATTTTGTAATATACGTCTGTAATTTATTGGTGTTTTATGTCCGTTTACTGTTAGAACTCTGTCTGAGGAAGAGGGTTACTTCTATATTCTAATTGTTGAATATATTGGTATTTTCCAAACTTTGCTGTGAGTGTAACTACACAGGCCTGGTCACAGACCGGGCCGCAGGGGCGATGACCCCTGGAACTCTCTCCAGGTAAACACACTCTATGGAAAGTCTTTGATCAGAAGTTACCTACATACACTTGCACAGTGTGAACTATGTGTACTGTGCTAGTGAGTTGTACACCATGGTACTTGTGCTAGTGAGTTGTACACCATGGTACTTGTGCTAGTGAGTTGTACACCATGGTACTTGTGCTAGTGAGTTGTACACCATGGTACTTATGCTAGTGAGTTGTACATCATGGTACTTGTGCTAATGAGTTGTACACCATGGTACTTGTGCTAGTGAGTTGTACAAAGAGGGAAAAGAGGAGGAAGAGATGGAGTGGGCTATTATATACTATCAAAGTGAGGTGAAATACTAGTGGTGGTCGAGGTAGTAGTTCATGGTGCTTGGATTTAGCCCTGGTCAACGCAGGGGTCTACACTATACCCTGTGGAGGCTGCGACAGAATTTATGTAGGAGAAACAGCAAGAAACCTCGAAACACGCATCAATGAACACATTAATGCATGCAGAAACGATAACCTGAACAACGCCTGCGTACAACACCGAAATTCCAACAATCATCTCATGAAATTCAAAGACGCCCGACTAGTAATCAAAGAAACTAATTTCCGTAGACGCAAATGCCTTGAATCAGCACTTATCTCTGTTTCTAACACAATTAAACAAAACAAAGGCAGCTTCACCATCTCTGAAGTCTTAGCAAAAATCCTCCTGAAAACAGTTAACCATACCATCACATAGTCTCTCCTGCTAATTCAACACAAGCACATCGTAGATGTGGAACACTCCTACAGGCCTTCTATATTTCAACCTCCAGCAAAAATATTTGTCTAACCTATTGTTATACTACCCAAGTATTTGTTTTATCACCTTTTACTCATGTGCATATTGATTGTTCTACCTTATTGTATTACTACTACTACTACTACCTATCACTACTACCTCGACCACCACTAGTATTTCACCTCACTTTGAGAGTATATAATAGCCCACTATGTCCATGTATCGCTTGTAACGGCTTGAGAAAGCTCCTGGAGAGCGAAACGTTGCCACAATAAAATGTCACATTAGTTGCATTTGTGTCCTTTTACTTAAAATATGTGGTGTAGTGGACCTTGATGTCAAGGGTTACTATCACTATCTCATATCCCTGTGGTGATATAACATTCCTTTTACAGATATCCCTCACATTGGAGAAACTTAGGATGACGTTTCGGTCCCACTTGGACCATTTAAATGCTCAACTATCATTGCAAAATACTGGCCTAGTTAGGCAATTGACACATGATCTCAACTATCCTAAATGTCTGTATCCATTGTATCATCCACCTTGAGTATTTAGTAAGTAAACACTTTAAGTTCAACATTGCTATAAATTGTATTTTAGAAAGTGTGACTTTCATTTGGACACGTCCAAAACCGCACCGTAAATTTAGAAACTTTATTGAAAAGCTGGAGCTTGAAGAAAAGCCAAGTGAGCTTTCATTGTAAGATGGCTGTCAACTACCAATCTTCTGAATAAGTTTGTTGCTATTTTGAACCGATCATTGTTTTCAAGGAAGAAAAGAAAAAGAAATACCCCACAACTAGAAGATTTCAAATTGGTACAGAATCTGATGTTCTTTACAGATGTAATGCAACATCTCCAATATTTAAATCTGCCACTTCAGGGAACAAAGTTATTACAGAACTTGTCAAATCAGTTTTCAGAGTATAATAGAGCTTATTCAAATGTGGCAATAAAGAAATTTGACCGCTTTCCCAACCTTAAATTAAGAATAACTGCTTTTCCTGATGTTGAAATTAAAGACAGTAAATTGAAACAATACGAAGGAAACTTAGAAACACTTTATAATGATTCTGAAAACAAGTTTGAGAAATTAAAAATTAAAGCCATATTTTGAATTTCTTGTGAATCCTTTAGTAATTGATGCCATCAACGATGGATGTCCTGTTGTTGCACCTCTTACCTGGGATACTGCTTCAGTAGAAACAGAGCTTCCCGAGCTGCAGGAATATGTGTGGCCTTGAAACTGGTACACAAAAGCTCGCCTCTAACTGACTTTTAGAAACAAATCCCAGAAGCCAAGTATCCCAATCTTCAGAAAACTGGCTTCCGACTCCTCTCTGTTTTTGGGACAACTTACTGCTGTGACTCTTGTGTTGGTGGGTTCTTCACTTGTTTAAGAAGTTAAAACATCACAACATAATAGTGATTTATAACATACAAAAGGGCTACACAGATTAAAGAAACATGAATTACGATAACAGAAAACCCCGAATAATGTTCTTCTTCGGTAAATTCCTTAACTAAAAAAAAAAAAAAATAATTCACGTTAAGCGCTAAACCCGTGTGAGTTATTCAACTTGGTCCTCGGTCTGCTGAGCGCCAGCAGACCGTACTCGACTGAAAAATGTCAGTGAGGATCGTGTTTTCCTGACTAACAGCCACCTCAGTCAGCTTCTCAGAACACTTTTGACATCCTACCAGCCAGATTTTAAACTATTAACTGCAGAAATGAAGACTAACCCAGTCTTCAACGAGCAGATATTAAATATATTCTGCTTTGGTGAGTATGACTACTATATAGCTGTATTTTTTATTATTTATAAGACAATTTTAAAATAATATTTTCTGTGGTTCTTCAATATTCAGAAATGTATGAAAAGTATTATATGTGGGTCTTCTTATGGAAGAACTTGCCCACCCTTCCTCTGTTTCGCCAAAGTGGCTTCCTCAGTCCACTACAGAAAATCCAGATTGATGGACTGATTACATCGACTCCAGGCTGAGGGACTGATTACCTCAAACTCCTGATCTCCAATCATTCTTCTCTGTATTGGACTGAAGAAGCCACTGTGTGGCGAAACGTTTCCTCAGTGAACATACCCAAGTGTTGCACATGTGTCTAATGGTTCTTTGAAAAAATTATCTAATTATACATTTTTTATTTGACTTTGTTTTGAAATCTTTATTAGATTAGGTAAGATGTGTCAGGAAACAGGACAAGTGTTTCCTGACGCGAGTCAGGAAACACTTGTGTGTGAAACCCTGTATTGAAGATCATTGTATTGCATTTCAAAATACTATATCCGAACGCAAAGAAATAACAAGAATCAAAAGGTGCAGCCATGTTGGAATCCTGAGGCGAATTTTAGATGTTCATTGAATTATTATTTTACGAATTTTGTCCGAAATTTTTTAACTTGTTACTGGGGTCCCTGATGCCGCCCAGTGGATAACAGGGTTCGGTCCCCTGATGCCGCCCAGTGGATAACAGGGTTCGGTCCCCTGATGCCGCCCAGTGGATAACAGGGTCCGGTCCTCTGATGCCGCCCAGTGGATAACAGGGTTCGGTCCCCTGATGCCGCCCAGTGGTAACAGGTCGGTCCTCTGATGTCGCCCAGTGGATAACAGGTCGTCCCATGATGCCGCCAGTGGATACAGGGTTCGGTCCTCTGATGCGTCCAGTGGATAACAGGGTTCGGTCCTGATGCCACCAGTGGATAACAGGTTCGATCCTGATGCCGCCCAGTGATAACAGGGTTCGGTCCCCGATGCCGCCCAGTGGATAAGTTCGGTCCTGATGCCGTCAGTGGATAACGGGTTCGGTCCCCTGATGCCGTCAGTGGATAACGGGTCCGGTCCTCTGATGTCGCCCAGTGGATGCCTTGGGTACGTCGTAATTTGGCTGTCAGTGTCAGGTTACTCCGACTGTCATTGTCTTCAACCAAGTTGCCTCTCCGTCAAGGTATGAAACGGACATGAATGTAAATAGGTTCTGGCAAAACTTTTTTGTAACGTATGTATAAACAGTCTGCTGGGCGCATAGTTGGAAATGTCATGGCAGTTCTAGTGTCACTCGCAACTTCAATGGCAGGACAAAGACTCAAGTGGATAGAGAACTCGACATCCGTCCGACATGCAAATCTCTAACTTGGCGTCATAGGCCATATCTTCCAGGATACCTAACTCGTTCATAATTAATCTATATATTACTTAATCCGGAACGTCCACACCAAGGTTGATCCCACCTGACTTATACAGCCATGCTTCAGTGTTGTCTTTGAGCAAAACTTTATCGGGCCATCAACGTTAACAATGATAACAATTATTCCCCCGAGTTTTGCAAGACCCTCTGAGCGGATTCTACCATATTTTTGCCAGCATGAAGAACGATGATTTTACCGGTGATGGGTGGCACTTTATCTGATGCCACTCTGAGCGCTTCAGACACCAAACACATTTCTCCGTTTACTATAGTAGAAACCTTATGTGTCCAATTACCCATCACCGTCGGCGTTGACATCCTGTCTACAAAACCCTCAAATCCATCAAACTCATCGTACACGCCACAAGTTGGTACTATTGTACAAAACCACGAATATTTTTATACCTTTCTTGGGGTAAAAGCTCAGAAAGATATTTTTCACCATTTTTGTCATGAAAGAATTTTGGGCATCAGCTACGAGAGCGTAGGTGACACACTCCGTAGTCTATTCTCACAAAAAAAATAGAAGATTTACTGTTATGTATACTACTGCATCATTGTAAAAATGGTATAAATAATATTAGAGCACATGTGCATGAATATTACACTCACCAACCAACGTATTTTCGTAGATGTTAAAGCTTGTTACAGCACTCCACAACACATTTTAGCTCACCCAGAATGATTCAGGCTGTCGGTGGAGGACTTCCTCCTGCCGACAGTCAGTTGTCAATCTGGTAAGTAGTGACAGTCGGTGTCTGCCGGGAGGACTTCCTTGTTCCGACGACTGTCGGTGTCTGCCGGGAGGACTTCCTCCTGCCGACTGTCAGAGGAACGGATTGTAGGCGAAGTGTGTATGTGTGTGTGTGTGTGTATGTGAATGTCTGTGTCAGGAAGAACCTTGGTGCCATCCTGACACAGGAGGGCACCATGGTGTCCGTCGTCAAGGTGTCCGTCGTCCCCTTCTGCAGGACGGTGGTGCATGTGTCCTTCAGCTAGGTCTTCTCAGCGAGGTCTTAAAGAGCGTGGCCACTTCTTCTCAAGGAAGTGACCTTCTCAGGACTGTGGTGGTGTTCCTCAGGAAGTCCCCTCTCCTCAAGGAGTCACCTTCTGCAGGAGTGTGGTCACATTCTCCGAACGGACCTATGGAAGAGGTTATTGCTGGCCAAATATCCCCTCCCCTTCAGGGCCGACGACGATTGCGTGTCTGCTGCGGAGGACTTCCGTGCCGACTGTGTCGGTTTCTGCCCCGGGAGGATCTTCTCGTGCCGACGACTGTCGGTGTCTGCTGGAGGACTTCTCGTGCGACGACTGTCGGTGTCAGCTGCCGGGAGGACTTCCTCGTGCCGACGACTGTCGGTGTCTGCCGGGAGGACTTCCTCGTGCCGACGACTGTCGGTGTCTGCTGGGAGGACTTCCTCCTGCCGACAGTCAGTGTCTGCTGCTGGGAGGACTTCCTCTTTCTGTTCTTCTTTAAAATACTTACTACGAAACCGATTAAACCAGCCGTTCTTCAGGGTTTTGCTATCAGGATTTACCCTCTTGGGAGAGATCCCGGAGAGGAATTCTTTGCCGTAGTTCTCCTTCTTAGGGCACTTCTTTTTATTACACTTAAAAATGTCTGCCGGGAAGACTTCCTCCTTCCGACTGTCGGTGTCTGAAGAGAGAACTTCCTCCTGCCGACTGTCGGTGTCTGCCGGGAGGACTTCCTCCTGCCGACGACTGTCGGTGTCTGCCGGGAGGACTTCCTCCTGCCGACAGTCAGTGTCTGCTGGGAGGACTTCCTCGTGCCGACGACTGTCGGTGTCTGCCGGGAGGACTTCCTTGTACCGACGACGACTGTCGGTGTCTGCCGGGAGGACTTCCTCGTGCCGACGACTGTCGGTGTCTGCTGGGAGGACTTCCTCCTGCCGACAGTCAGTGTCTGCTGCTGGGAGAACTTCCTCTTTCTTTCTTTTAAAATACTTACTACGAAACCGATTAAACCAGCCGTTCTTCAGGGTTTTGCTATCAGGATTTACCCTCTTGGGAGAGATCCCGGAGAGGAATTCTTTGCCGTAGTTCTCCTTCTTAGGGCACTTCTTTTTATTACACTTAAAAATGTCTGCCGGGAAGACTTCCTCCTTCCGACTGTCGGTGTCTGCCGAGAGAACTTCCTCCTGCCGACTGTCGGTGTCTGCCGGGAGGACTTCCTCCTGCCGACAGTCAGTGTCTGCTGGGAGGACTTCCTCGTGCCGACGACTGTCGGTGTCTGCCGGGAGGACTTCCTTGTACCGACGACGACTGTCGGTGTCTGCCGGGAGGACTTCCTCCTGCCGACTGTCAGAGGAACTGAGGGGAGACGAATTGTGTGTGTGTGTGTGTGTGTGTGTGTGTATGTGTCTGTGAATGTTTGAGTTAGGAAGAACCTTGGTGATGGTGCTCGAGTACTTCTTGTCTGTGTCAGGAAGAACATCACAACATAATAGTGATTTATAATATTCAGAAGGGGTGCCCTCATGTTTTATGAGGGCACCAAAGTGTCCGTTGATCAAGGTCCCCTTCTGCAGGACGGGGTCCTCCATCGAGGTCTTCTCCAGCGAGGTCACCTTCTTCTCAAGGGAAGTGACCTTCTCCAAGACTGTGGTGGTGTTTTCCTCAAGGGAAGTCACCCTCTCCACAACGGAAGTCACCTTCTGCAGGACTGTAAAGAGGGTTGTCACATTCTCATCAAGGGACCTCTGGAAGAGAGTTAAGAAGTTGACATTTCCCTCCTCCACCTTCAGGTGCCGACGACTGTCGGTGTCTGCTGCCGGGAGGACTTCCTCTTGCCGACGACTGTCGGTGTCTGCTGCCGGGAGGACTTCCTGCTGCCGACAGTCAGTGTCTATCCAGATAAACTAGGAACAGATCCAGAGAACTAGGAAAATATCCAGAAAACCAGGAAAATATCCAGAAAACCAGGAAAATATCCAGAGAACTAAGTGTCCTCCCAGAGCTGCTGAAGACCAGCAGAGAACTTTTTTGCCGTAGTTCTCCTTCTTAGGGCACTTCTTTTCATTACACTTAAAAATGTCCTTGAAACCCCTCCTCTTCAGGGTGTCTGTCGGGAAGACTTCCTTTTTCCGACTGTCGGTGTCTCCCGAGAGAACTTCCTCCTGCCGACTGTCGGTGTCTGCCGGGAGGACTTCCTCGCGCCGACGACTGTCGGTGTCTGCCGGGAGGACTTCCTCTGTGTCAGGAAGAACCTTGGTGTTGGTGCCCTCCTGATGGTACATTTCCCTACTACAGAAAAGATGCTTTCCCCCATTTTCATTCCAAGAGGTGTCCGTCGTCCCCTTCTGCAGACGGTGGTGCAGGGGTCCTCCGGCGAGGTCTTAAAGAGCGGGGCCACCTTCTTCTCAAGGGAAGTGATCTTCTCCAGGACTGTGTTGAAGTTGGTGGTGTTGTTTCCCTCAAGGAGAGTCACCTTCTGCAGGACTGTCTTGAGGGTGGTCACATTCTCCTGAGCGTACCTCTCGAGGAGGGTGGTTGAGGAGACATTGTTAGCCCTGAGGGGCCTGCTGCCCTCCGCCTTCACCTGAAGGAAGCCCTCACCCGTTGGCTCTATGTTGCCGAACGAAGTTTTCTGAAAATGTGCTTTAAAATGCATAGTTTTTAATTAAAACTTTGAGTTTTCTTTGTTATTACTTATTGCGAAACTTTGTTAAGAAATGTAAACATTGTGATAGAGATGAACAATGGACACTTGTTATTGTCAATTAACAATAAAGGTGATAGTGAACCGATAACGGGGTTGGGAGACTACACTCTCCCGTCTTCGCATCGGCCACACTTGGTAGTATTGATTTATCAGACTGTTGGTGCCAGCTTGTGTCCACTGGTGAACACTTGGTACTAAGACACTGTGGAAGTGTGTCATCGAGGTGCAATGATTCTGAAATGTAGGTGGTAGTTGTTGGTAGTCACAGTTGATGGTGGTGATTGGTAGTCATAGTTGATGGTGGTTGGTAGTCATAGTTGGTGGTGGTGCTTGGTAGTCATAGTTGGTGGTGGTGCTTTGTAGTCATTGTGGTTGGTGGTAGTTGCTATTGTTGGTGGTGTTAATTGGTTGGTATCCCCGTATTCCATAATTGCAGTTCCTGCTTCAACGTGACTGGAATAGTGTAGAGTGCGTGTAATATTTCGAAATTTTGGAAGAATAACTTCTTGATATAAATCCCAGTAATCTGTTTGCCTTATTACGTACGCTTAGGCATTGCTGTCTTGGTTTAAGGTTGCTGCTTACCATAACCCCCAAGTCCTTTTCGCAATCTGTATGACTATGTTCTACGTTATTTAAGGAAATACCTATTCTGGTATTTCCTTAAATAACTCTCGAAAGGCTGGTGGCTTTTATGAGATGAGTTTTCTCTGGCTGATGAAAGTTTGGCTTGCACTCTGCACATACTCTGCATGATATGATCACAGCAGGGCTGAGTTGACGATTTTAAGGTTGCAATGACCGTATCACCCTTGAGCCATTTAATTACTGGGAGCGGCTCAGAATTCTAAATATGTACTCGCTGGAGCCAAGGAGACTGTCGGTGTCTGCTGTCGGTGAGGTCCTACTCCCCAAATATTCACACTGCTATAACAACATAGCCGCCAAGGCGGCTAGGAGTACATCTGGATTTATATCTATGGAACATCTGTTGCAAGCCTGGAGTGAGAAATATGGGAGAAAATATAGAATAAATCCAGTGAAAGGCAAGGGCACCGCGGACACGAGAGAACACTGTATCAACATTGTATGTATGTACGTATGCAGAACAACCACTGTGAAAAAAAATAGTGAAATTTCAAGCCGAATAAGCCGAATCGGCGACTCTGGCCTAAAAGGCAAGGGTGTTTTCTGCCGAAAAAGCGGAGCGAAAATAAATGAGAACATAACGAAAAAATATATATAATTTATGTTAAATAATATTAAATAAATTTAAAGTGATCCATAATATACTTAGCAGAATTTGACTTTAAAAAAATCCTGTTTGGGAAAAAAAATCCTCATCGGCAACCAAAAAAATATGTGTCAGACTAAAAATAATTTTTAGAAATGTACAAATGTACATTATACACACACTGAACACTATACACACATTTGTATGAAATATGTGTATAACATTTCATACAAATATCCATAATAAGATCCACTTCAGGTTTTGTATAGGGAAGAAACCATATCATTCTTCGTGTTTTCTAATGAACTTTAAAAATTAAGGCTAACAGGATCTACTTGGATTCACATGAGGGAGGAACTATATCAGTATTCAACGTATGTAAAGGAGTTTCTGGAAATATACCTTCCAGGAGGAAGGTATATTTCCATGCTAAGATGGCAGGTAAATCGACTATAGCAACCCGCTCAATATGTTTATTTACCTATTCTTTCCTCTTAGCGAGGATTGTTGTGATCCAACCTAATGTTACACTTGCTGTTGCATCCTGGGTCTTGTTTCAGGAAGCACCAGCGGACTGATGTTACTGATGGCAGCTCTCGTAACATCCGTCTCGTAGATACTGCTACAAACATTACTGTCTTATGTTTTAACACACACCAGTAGTGTGTGTTATACTGAGAATTTAGTGAAAATGTTAAATATTTTTCGAGACGTGAGTTTAGGTTAGAAGCTGAAACTGAAATTTTTAGCTAAATTACCTATGGTCCTAGTAATTCACTCCATTTGCAAATACAAAGGGACGAAGCACTTGCGCGGGATTTATGAATATTTTTGCCACGAAATTCCAAGTGAGAAGAAAAAGAAAGAGAGAGAAAAAAAGAAAATATCGTGACAGAAAAGAATAATAAACCACTTCGTAACCTCCATTAATAATTTCTGCTAAAATTATAATCCTGGCTAGTCTCATTATCCCGTCCGAGCATCCCAAGGAAAGTTATCTCCTAACTCATTTATCTAAAACCACGAGATGTATGTGGGTAAGAAAGGAGATGGGCAGATGGGGTTTGTGTTGGAGTAAAGTTTTATTTTTTTAAACCAAGCCCCCTGTCACACACCTCTCGTTGCATGTTAATTAGAAGTTTTAAGTAAGCGTGAAGGCATCCACTTTGTTGAGGCCCAGTGGACAACCCCAGCCGGCCCAGTGGACAACCCCAGCCGGCCCAGTGGACAACCCCCAGCCGCCTCGCCCTAACTCTGAAGGCAACAACACACATTAATTTATTTGTCGATTAGACATAACGTTTTATGACAAAATAGTTTATTCAGGTTCAGGTATACTTGTAATATCTTATTTAAAGTCTAGTTGTAAGATGCGGAAGGAATCAGTCATGCAAGTTTTTTTTCGTGTGTATTGAACGAACTTACTAATTATACATGAGGGAAATAATGCACTTGTGTAATTACTTATTGGTAATTACCCCTTTAGGTATCCCCCAAAAATGGATATTCGGATTATACTGGGAGTATACCTGGAGGGTGTTCCGGTATCCCCCTTAGGGGATACCAATTTAATCAGTCATATTCTATTTCTAGTTCTCTCCAACTCTAAGATGGTAATGGCATACCTTCTATGAAGTGCCAGACAACTGAACGGTTGAACTAAAATATTACAAACTAACAAACTATCGCATGAAAACCAAAAATTTAAACACCAATTTCCCGGGAAAAAATGGCAAATTGATACAAACGAGAATTCCTCTAAAATACGCTGATCAGAATAAGGATTTACACTTCCCAGAAACTAATCTGAATCTTCCTTTGATTAAAATCCACCAGAAATGAGCATTTGAATCCGATCTGTTAAGGCGTTTTTAAGTTATCAAAATTGTCAACCCCTTAAGGTCCCTCCTTCAGGGATGCCTAATAACATTTTCAGGATAATATAAAATACCTGTTTCTTAGTCTTCATTGTACACTACCTTCATTCCTTTTCTGTATTCATTTCCACACTTTATTTGCTTTAAATTCTCAAATGATAACATTCCCTACTAAGCTGAATAATAAAACTCTAACTAATGCCGTAGTATATGTATAGTAATTATCAGGAAATTATTTTCACAGCTAGTGGACTTTGCTTAAAAATTATTGGGGCGTGTAAGGCCAAATTTGCCTATTTTTTGTTTGAAGAAAATAAGCTTATTTCAACTTTTAAATAAAATATTTTTACAATGCTCTAGGTCATCTTGCACACAACAACTCTTATCAACTGCATAAAAATAATTCAGTTGCAGTGTCTGTTGTAGAGGAAAACTGTTAATGTCACCAACCTTATGTTTTGAGTGGGTTGAGTTCGAGCTCCTGGGCCTCTTGAGGGAGGCTTATCTACAGCTCCTGTGACTCATGGGGGTATTGATCTGCAGCTCCTGAATTTCTTGGGAGGGCTGAAGACTGAATGTGCCTTGGGCCTGGATTCTTCCCTAGTCAAGAGCCAGTTCTTATCTTTACCCAGTTCCACACTGGTGCTGCATACTCGAGTGTTGTTGGGGGAGAGTTATATCCTCCCCCCTCTCGTATGTATACTGGCTCCCTTACCTTCGCGCTTCTGTGTGACTAGTTAATGATCTAATTTTCATTATGTAAATTACCACTAACGACCAGTCTCCATTCTCGGTACTTGAATTTAGCTCTGTGTACTCTCCCTTGCTGTGTGTACTTCCTGCTGTGATACTTCCTTGCTGTATATACTTCCTGCTGTGTACTCTCCTTGCTGTGTGTACTCTCCCTTGCTGTGTGTACTCTCCCTTGCTGTGTATACTCTCCCTTGCTGTATATACTCTCCCTTGCTGTGTGTACTCTCCCTTGCTGTGTGTGTACTCTCCCTTGCTGTGTGTACTCTCCCTTGCTGTGTGTACTCTCCCTTGCTGTGTGTACTCTCCCTTGCTGTGTGTACTCTCCCTTGTTGTGTGTACTCTCCCTTGTTGTGTGTATTCTCCCTTGTTGTGTGTATTCTCCCTTGCTCTGTGTATTCTCCCTTGCTCTGTCTACTCTCCCTTGCTTTGTGTACTCTCCCTTGTTTTGTGTACTCTCCCTTGATCTGTGTACTCTCCCTTGCTCTGTGTGTTCGCCCTTGCTGTGTGTGTTCTCCCTTGCTGTGTGTATTCTCCCTTGCTGTGTGTATTCTCTCTTGCTGTGTGTATTCTCCCTTGCTGTGTATTCTCCCTTGCTGCGTGTATTCCCCCTTGCTCTGTGTGTTCGCCCTTGCTCTGTGTACTCTCCCTTGCTGTGTGTACTCTCCCTTGCTGTGTGTACTCTCCCTTGCTGTGTGTATTCTCCCTAGCTGTGTGTACTCTCCCCCTCCCCGAGTCTCTGCCTCTCTCATGGTTCTCTCCATAAGTTTCAGTCTCTTATATCCGGGTTATTTGTGTTTTTTTTAGTCACCGTATTGCGCCTTTTTATTCCTTATTTTCCGGTATTTCCAACAGTGTTGTGAAGAACTTACTATGGGAGGCAAATAACGTTTAAGCTTCTAGATGAAGCTGAAGTATGAATATCAATAAATAGTTTTTATCAACTCAGTTCATTAGGATTTTTATTATTTTTGAGCAAATAGTTTCGCTGTAAAATTCTAGATTTTGCAATAAATAATCTTCATTTGAATGAATTGCATAACTTTGCAATCGTTTTTGACCGTAAGAATTTCTGGAGTAAGTTTCAATTCGTCTCACATCAGAGAAGCTGCGCTCTGCTTCACAGCAGAGAAGCTGCGCTCTGCTTCACAGCAGAGAAGCTGCGCTCTGCTTCACAGCAGAGAAGCTGCGCTCTGCTTCACAGCAGAGAAGCTGCGCTCTGCTTCACAGCAGAGAAGCTGCGCTCGCTTACAGCAGAGAAGCTGCGCTCTGCTTCAGTCAGGAACTTAATGGCTTCCAAGCAAGAGCTTTCTTCACAGCAGAGAAGTGCTGCTCATGCTTCCAGCAGAAAGCTGCTGCTCTGCTTCCAGCAAGAAGCTGCGCTCTGCAGATGCAGTCATTCCTGGAACCATTAGGCTTTTCCAAGCCAATGAGCTTTATAAAACTCAAAATTTCTGTTATTTTGAACTATTTCTGATGTATAACAATGTTGTTATTTCACTGATAAATAAGAAGAACATAACGAGCACTGCGGGCGCTACTGGCCTATGCTAGGCAATCTACTGCACCCACCCACCCATATAAACTAATGTACCCTTCCAATCTATATTTAAAGCTACTCTAAGTTTTACCTCAATAACACTACCTGAGTTTGCTCCACTCGTCTGCAACTCTATTGCCAAACCAGTAATTTCCAATATCCTTCTATATCTAGATTTCTCTAACTTGAATCCATTACTGAGAGTCCTATTTTGGTTAGATATTTTCAACAGGCTATTTATATCCCCTTTATTTATGTTTACCATTTGTACACTTGAGTTATATCAACCCTAAATCTACGCCTTTCCTAAGAGTACTTTATACACCTCTTGAAAAAAAGAATATCCTCTGGAAGTCTTCATGGATCTGTGGACCACAGCATCGTGGACCACAGCATCGTGGACCACAGCATCGTGGACCACAGCATCGTGGACCACAGCATCGTGGACCACAGCATCGTGGACCACAGCATCGTGGACCACAGCATCGTGGACCACAACATCGTGGACCACAGCATCGTGGACCACAACATCGTGGACCACAGCATCGTGGACCACAGCATCCTGGACCACAGCATCGTGGACCACAACATCGTGCACCTTAAACTAGAACAGTATCTTTAGGATACTTGCTATTAAACCCCTATATAAAATTCTCTTAAATCTTTTATATTTATTTTACATAATTGTCTTTGATTTACGAGGATAACTTCTGACCAAGGTTTGTCTGCTGCATCAGATGGACACTCAAAAAATGTACGAGACAATTAATATGGGCCTATAATATAGGCCCATATTATTCTTAGCATTTCATTCTATTTACACACACACACACACACACACAGTTAGGAAGTATTTCTTTAGGCAGAGAGTTGTCAGGAAGTAGCATAGTCTGGAAAGTGAGGTGGTGGAGGCAGGAACCATACATAGCTTTAAGAATAGATACGATAAAGCTCATGGAGCAGACAAAGAGTGAACCTAGTGGCGACCAGCAAAGAGGAGGGGCCACGAGCTGTGACTCGACTCCTGCAACCAAAAATCGATGAGTACACACACACACACACACAGGAGCTGTGAATCGACCCCTGCAACCACAACTAGGTGAGTACACACACACGAGTCATTCCGGACCCTGTATACTGTGTACGTTATGCCCATATTGGAATATGCAGCGCCAGTTTGGAACCCTCACCTAGCCAAGTGTTACGCAGAAATTGGGATTACCTGAGGCCTAATGCCTTGTCTAAGGGCAAAGGGTAAAAGTTTTGCAACAAGACTAGTACCGGAGCTAAGGGGTATGTCCTAAGAGGAGAGGTTAAGGGAAATCGACCTGACGACACTGGAGGACAGGAGAGATAGGGAGGATATGATAACGACATATAAAATACTGAGAGGAATCGACAAGGTGGACAGACAGGATGTTCCAGAGATGGGACACACAACAAGGGGACACAGTTGGAAGTTGAAGACTCAGATGAACCACAGGGATGTTAGGAAGTATTTCTTCAGTCACAGAGTTGTCAGGAATTGGAATAGCCTAGATAGTGATGTAGTGGAGGCAGGATCCATACATAGCTTTAAGAAGAGGTATGATAAAGCTCATGGAACGGGAAGAGTGACTGGGTAGCGGCCAGTTGAAGAGGTGGGGCCAGGAGCTGTGAATCGACCCTTGCAACCACAACTAGGTGAGTACCACACACACACATTCAACAGGCAAGTGTCTGTCGACAAGTGCCTTTGACAATTAGTAACTACACGAGCTGTGACTCGACCCCTGCAACCACATATAGGTGAGCACACACATACAAGCAAGGTACTGTACTAACAGGAAGTTAAATAGATACAAAAGGCAATGTATTTCATAAAATAAAAATAAACAATTGATTTTTCTTAGATATAACAGAGTGAATGGAACTAACTTATAAACTTAATACAATGCAATACAATGCAGTCTAAATTATCTAAAGATTATTACAGCAGACGTTGATATAAAAAGTAAGGTATAATGGTCATTCTATGTAGAATTCTGGGTACAAGAGCTGCGTCTGAACGATGGTAATTGAAACATATGGTATATATGGGAGTAGAAAAGAATAGCAGAAACAAGAAGTACAGCAAGATAAATAATGAATGAAAACTCAAGAGGCAATTTTCAAGATGTGTTTGAACATAAAATATTACGGTTTTGAATCACATTAAGGTAAGGTGGTTTTTTTAAGAGTAACTGAGTGGCAGAAAAATAGTGAACATTTGGAATCTTCTGGTAGACAGCTCCTGTCCAGTGTACAACTCGGGTCGAGTTGTACACTGGGGATTAAGTAAGTTTATTTAGGTATAGGTACACATAAGTACATCTGCGAGGAAACTGATAGGATGGATAATGAGAACATTCAAGACAAGAGATGCCAAGCCAATGATGATCCTTTTTAAACCACTTGTTCTCTCTAGGCTAGAATACTGCTGTACATTAACATCCCCATTCAAGGCAGGTGAAATTGCAGATCTAGAGAATGTACAGAGAACCTTTATTGAACGTATAAGTTCCATCAAACACCTTAACTACTGGGAACGCCTGGAAGCACTAGACTTATATTCACTGGAGCGCAGGCGAAAGAGATATATCATAATCTACACCTGGAAGATTCTGGAGGGACTGGTCCCTAATATGCACACAGAAATCACTCCATACGAAAGCAAAAGACTTGGCAGACGGTGCAACGTACCCCCAGTGAAAAGTAGGGGAGCCACTGGTACACTAACAGAAAACACAATAAGTGTCCGGGGCCCAAGACTGCTCAACAGCCTCCCACCAGCCATAAGGGGCATTACCAGTAGACCTCTGGTTGCCTTCAAGAGGGAGCTGGACAGATACCTAAAGTCAGTGCCTGATCAGCCGGGCTGTGGTTCGTACGTTGGACTACGTGCAGCCAGCAGTAACAGCCTCGTTGATCAGGCCCTGATCCACCGGGAGGCCTGGTCATGTACCGGGCACGGGGACGTCGATCCTCGGAATGCCCTCCAGGTAAACTCCAGGTAGATAGCAACATATACAATAAGATCACAGTAAACAGTGATGTAACAATATGCAAAACGACAACTGTGAAAAATGAACTTCCAAGTGATTTCGTGATTTCTCACTTTATCCTTAATAATGTGAGAAATCACGAAAGCGCATGGAAGTTCACTGGTTTTCTTTCACAGCGATTGTTTGGCATACTAACACGTGTATAAATTACCGAGATAATTGAAAATGACTTATTTCCACACTGGGGTCCTTGCATTTGTGTTATGCCTATGAATTAAGTTGCAACTTTCCAGGAAGATTTTCACAGTTGGGTTTATATTTATATTAATTGTCCCGTATATATTTCAATATGCACAGTAATAAGATAAGATAAGATTTCTTCGGATTTTTAACCCCGGAAGGTTAGCCACCCAGGATAACCCAAGAAAGTCAGTGCGTCATCGAGGACTGTCTGTCTTATTTCCATTGGGGTCCTTAATCTTGTCCCCCAGGATGCGACCCACACCAGTCGACTAACAACCCAGGTACCCATTTGCTGCTAGGTGAACATGACAACAGGTGTAAGGAAACACGTCGAAATGTTTCCACCCGCCGGGAATCGAACCCGGGCCCTCCGTGTGTAAAGCGAGAGCTCTAGCCACCAGACCACTGTTGTTAAAATTTTCAAGAGGTGTGTGTTTGGCAGCTTGTTGATTTGTAGGGCAGTATTTTTATCAAGTTACTGCTGTGTTAATGTGTTTTCCCAGACACAAGTACCATAGGTGAGGTTATTATTGTTATTATAATCAAAAGAAGCGCTAAACCCACGAGGATAGATTAGATAGTAGTACAAAGTAATGGTGTATGAGGTACATAGCAACGTATTTTAGCTGTGATGTCCATCATTGTTTTGTAAACTTTTGTTTTATGTTCTACTGGATGTGAGTTGAATTTTAATTTACTGTCAAGTTATAACGTAACAATTTTCTCTCATTTTTGTCTTACAGTGAATCATTCATCATTGTGTTTTACATTTATAGATCTGTTTCCAAATATTATATCTGGAGTATACCTGGAGGTTGTTGCAGGGGGTCAACGCCCCCGCGGCCCAGTCCATGAATGACCAGGCCTCGCTGTGAATTAGGGCCTGATCAACCAGGCTGTTACTGCTGGCCGCATACAATCCAGTGTACGAACCACAGCCCGGCTGGTCAGGTACTGACTGTAGGTGCCTGTCCAGCACCCTCTTGAAGACAGCCAGGGGTCTGTTGGTAATGCCCCTTATGTATACTGGGAGGCAGTTGAACAGTCTTGGGCCCCTGACTCTTATTGTGTTATCTCTTAGTGCACTCAGGTGCCCCTGTTTTTCAATGGGGAGGGGGGTATGTTGTGCCACCTGCTGGGTCTTTGCTCTTGTAGGGAGTGATTTCTGTGTGCAGATTTGGGACCAGTCCCTCTAGGATTTTCCAGGTGTAAATTATGATGTATATTTCTCGACTGCATTTCAAGGAATACAGGTTAAGGGACTTCAAATGTTCCCTGTAATTGAGGTGCTTTATTGAATGTACTTATACATGCAGTGAAAGTTCTCCTTATATTCTCCAGATATGCAATTTCACCTGCCTTAAAGGTAGTCATTATCTATTCTATCATTTTCCTAACAGATGTGATAGAGACATTGTTGTGAGCTTTGAAAGTGAGATTCCTGGAGTATACCTGGAGAAGGTTTTCTGGGTCAACGCCCCCCACGGGCCAGTATGTGACCAGTCCTCATGGTGGATCAGGGCCTGATCAACCAGTCTGTTACTGCTGGCCGCATGCAACTTGACGTACGAACCACAGCCTGGCTGGTCAGATACTGACTTTAGGTGCCTGTCCAGTGCCTTCTTGAAGACAGCCAGGGGTCTATTGGTAATCTCCCTTATGTATGCTGGGAGGCAGTTGAACAGTCTTGGGCCCCTGACACTTATTGTGTTGCCTCTTATCGTGCTAGTGGCACCCCTGATTTTCACTGGGGATATGTTGCATTGTCTGCCGAGTCTTTTGCTTTCATAGGGAGTGATTTTTGTGTGCAAGTTTGGTACTAATCCCTCTAGGATTTTCCAAGTGTATATAATCACGTATCCCTCCCGCCTGTGTTCTAGGGAGTACAGGTTGAAGAACTTCAAGCATTCCCAGTAATTGAGGTGTTTTATCGCAGTTATGTGCGCCGTGAAGGTTCGGAGTAATTGAAATTTGTCCTCTTTGAACTTCATGTTGTTTTCTGCAGCCCATTTGAAGATTTGGTTTACATCCACTTGGAGATTTGCAGTGTCCTCAATGGATGACACTGTCATGCAACTTAAGGTATCATCAGCAAAAGAAGTCATGGTGCTATGGTTACATTTCTGTTTGTCAGATATTAGGATGAGGAAAAAGGATGGGAGCAAATACTGTATCATGTGGAACAGAGCTTTTCACTATTGCTGCTTCTGACTTGACTCTATTTATTATTAATCTTTGTGTTCTATTGGTTAGGAAGTTAAAGATCAATCTACCCGCTTGTCTTGTTATTTCTTTATCAAGCATTTTGTGTGCTATTACACCATGATCGCATTTGTCAAAGGCTTTTGCAAAGTCTGTGTATACTGCATCTGCATTCTGTTTGTCCTCCAGTGCTTCCAATATATGTCATAGTGATCAGTAGTTGTGAGAGGCAGGGTCAACCAGCTCTAAACCCATACTGCCCTGGGTTGTGCCATTGTTTTGTATCAAAGTGATTGGCAATCTTGCTTCTTAGAACCCTTTCAAAGATTTTTATGATGTAGAAAAGTTTTGTTAATATTAAGAGTGAGTACTGGTAGTCATTCAAGTACGCTAAACAGTGTGGGATTAATACAGTACATTGTAGAACACTAAGAAAGAGTCAACTCATTTACGAATTAGTTTTCAAAATTTCATATAACACTGACAATTTAGACATTAAACCTGTAGTTGTTGTAACCCTTAATATCTTAAGTATGGTTAGAAAAGTTTTGATTTCTAATGATTTATTGAACAGTGTTGCCATGGTGATGGGTAACATAAAGGGCTGCTTTTTTATACACTAATGGTGAAAAATTAGCTGTTTTTCAGCCTTGTTTTTCAGTGAAATTATTATCATAACCTCAGTAGGATTTAAACCATACCACGGGTGGGGTTCGAACCCGCGGTCACAGAGTCTCAAAACTCCAGACCGTCGCGTAAGCCACTGGGCCAGCTAGCTTCAATAAGATTCATCCAACTAGGTATATTTCTACACCATAGGAAGGTTAGCATAGGCACAACTGTGTCCACAAATGCAAGTTTTTACAGACGAATCTCCCGCTAGCATGGCCGTGACGAACTCTAGCTCAAGTCCCCTTTGTCATTACGATTTCGTGACTCAGTAGGATTTGTTTGGGATAAATATAGAGCCTGGGAAATTTCCAGTGAGGTAGTCTGCTAGCTTGGGTATTGGAATTTGTGATTTTGCTGGCTAGGCTTGATACTATAGTAGAGAAGAAATCATTTAGTTTATTGGCTGTTTCAGGAGACTGGATTTGATGTTTGGTTTAGTTAGAACATTTTCTCTAGTTTTGGTTAATTCTTTAGAGCCCATGATTTGTTTGTGAGTGTTTAAAAATTCTTTGACACATCCCCTTTTATTTCATTACATCTGCTGCTATAATAGTTATTTAAACTTCTTTATTAGTTTGATGAGTACTGATGTGTAAGTTTTAGTCAGTTCTTTGGTTATTAATCCCAATCTGTATTTTTTTTCATAGCTATTATTTTTATTAATGAATCTGAGTATGCTATTTGTTACCCTTGGGCTATTTAGTCTCTTCTGTTCTTATAGGACAATACCTATTGTAAAGCCTTTGTATTTTTTGCAGAAAACATGGACACATGCATCAGTATCCAGGTTGTCAGTAAACTCTGCCAGACAGTGTCACTGCTGTAATGAAGTTACTGATGTCTCTTCGTAGAGTTGGACTGAGATCTTACTAGATTCATGTGGTAATTTACATATGTTGGTTATGAGTAAAGTTGGGTAAGGTTGAGCAGTATTGGCTGTGAGTATTCCTGCTTTGAGAAGAGCTGTTATAATAATAATATCTTTATTTCTACAAGTACATGTACAAGGTATACAGGCCTAGCTGACATCAATGACATACTAATATATAGAGAATTTCGGGCAAATTAGGTCAGTTTTGCCCCAGGATGCAACCCACATCAGTAGACTAACTCCCAGGTACCCATTTTACTGATGGGGAACATAGACAACCGGTGTAAGGAAACATGCCCAATGTTTCTACCCTCGCCGGAAATTGAACCCAGACCCTCGCCATGTGAAGCGAGAGCTTTAGCCACCAGGCCACATGGCACTGTATAACACAGGTCCAGATGTGGTCAAGTGAGGATGCAGTCATCTCAGAAGTTCTTGTGGGGTTAAATATAGATAGTACAGTATTAGCAAGTAATTGTACATGCTGTTCAGAAAGCTGGCTGTTTGTGGGTCTTCAATTTTGATGAGACTAATGCTGAAATCTCCAGCAGTTATTAGGTGAATGTTTATTTATTAGGTCTTTGAGATCACTGAAGGTGGCAACATTAGTATGTGGTAACAGCTTCATTTGTTATTGGGGTCTTTAAATTTCTGGGGTCTTAAATTTCATGTTCATCCCTGGTGCATAAGTGGTTTAAATAAGCAAATAAGCCATACCACGGAGGAAATGGTGGAGAGAAACAAAGGCTTGAGGCTTTTGGTAAACCATCATCAGAAGCATGGGTATTCAATGAATTGACTACAGTTTAGCCAGGAATTTAAAGAATTAGGTGGAACCGTGTGTAGTAGACCCTCAATATAACAGACTAATAGGGAGGATTATCTGAATGTCCTTTAAATCAGGATAATGTTTAAAAAACAGCAAAAAAAGAGGAACTTCTGTACTTATAATAATACTAATACAGTGGAACCTCGTGATTAATTCGTTCCAGAAAGTCTGGCGGAAACCGAATTGTACGAAAATTGAAGCATACATAAGGGGGATTACCAACAGACCCCTGGCTGCCTTCAAGCAGGCACTAGACAGGCACCTAGGGAGAGGGAGGAGGAGAGGTTATTGTTTGGAAAGGGAATCCCCTTCTATAAGGACTTCAGGTATCAAGGCTCTATCCGGGGTTACTTCCCTTCTTTGTCTTTTACTGGCACTAAGACCAGCTTGAGAGTCACTGCAGCCAACATTACAGTAAAGGACTTAAAAGTAGAAATTACCCAGCAGATCTTGCCCTTTATTTTTAAATCTGGTATATCAAGATCTTACTGCAGATATAATGATGGCCAAGGTGGAAAGGAAGGTTTGGGGGAAGGGGACGGGGGTAAAACACAAAGGTTGCCAGATAATGTGAGAAAAGAATTTGACAAAGGGAAGCCCAATTTCATTTTTACAGTGTGATTAACTTATAATTGAACTACATTATGTTCCACTCGTATTATCATCATCTGATAGGCTCATTTTATTCAAACAGGCCTGTGTGTATTTGAGGAACATACTGTATATATAACTTCAAAGGTGGCTCCTGTATTAGGCTCAAGGCTAATTTTGACTTATAACAGTCTTTAAACCAGTTTAAAAAATAAAAATGGGTGCCCCTTATGTGAGTCTGCCTCATTTGGATTGAACAATTATTACATTGACACCATACGTTTTTTTATGATTTATGATTGATTTTTCTACAAGTCTCATGGCTTGTATCTGTTTAATCCATCTACAGTGGCTAAGCCAAAGTAAATTAAGAAAAAAGCCCAAAATTATGCAGAGGGTTATGTGGCCAAATTGAAATGGTCAAATTCTGAACTGAACCTGGCATTTCAGTCCCAAATGAACATACATTCACAGACAGTTGAATGTTGGTTCATTGGATGCAGTAAAAAAAAAAAAAAAAAAACCTGCCCTTAAGTTGTTTACAGTATTCAGAAAAAAAATGCATGGTAGTTATTTAGGCAGTGTTAACCACAACTTTGGTTTATTATAGGTTTATTTGTGCATCTATTCACCTTTCTTGTGTCTTTTATTTCGTGCTGGTGAACTGATGTCAACATTGTCACAATACGTTTGTTATGCTATAGCATCAAGGCATTTCAATAGCTATCAAAATGTCGTGATGGGGTTCACTTATCCAGGTCTGGGGTGGGGCACTGGCAACTTCAGTGGAGGGAGCTGTTAGGGATTTAAACCAGAAAAAGTTAGTGGTATGGGTTTTGGGGAAAAACAGTGAAATCCCAGTGTATTAATATTATGAGTTCTAGGGAACTAGTAATAGACAGAATAAGGTTGATATGGAAAGCCAGTGGCACTAGGTGACATGGACAGTAATAGGTATAGTGAAAAAACAGAAATGAGCATTAGGGTAAAGTGAAAGTAGGGTCTTTAAATGTATATTACACCAATAGTCGTAGTGTTAGGAATAAGATTGACGAGTTGAGATTAGTTGCTAGTGCGGATAATATTGATGTTTTTTCAATAACTGAGACTATGGTTTAATATGAAAATCGGGACATGCCTGCCGAATGTCACATTCAGGGTTTTAAATTGTTCCAAGTAGACAGAAGTATCGGAAGGGGGTGGTGTGGCACTCTATGTTCGTGATCATTTATATTGTTGCATAAAAGTGGGTATAAAGTCCTGAAATAATGCATACAGAGTCTGTCTGGATAGAATTTTCAGAGGGGTGTGAAAATTTGATTTTAGGCGTGATATACCGTCCTACAAACTTAGATAGAAACAAGGAAACTACTTTGGAAGGAAATTGTTAAGGCCACAAGGCATGATAACGTAGTGATTCTAGGGGACTTTAACTTTAGTCAGATTGATTGGAATTTCTTGGGAATTTAGAATCAAACGACTTTAGAAGAGTTCAGGATTGCTTTTGAAGAGTTTGTGACAGAACCTACAGGGAAAACCTACTGACTTGGTTCTTGCAAACAAGGAAACCCTTGTTATTAATTTAGAAATTACAGAGGAACTCGGCACAAGCGACCACAAATCAATTATCTTTAACAGTGAATGGATGTATGACAGTAGGGATAATTCATTAATGGTCCCTGACTTTTGCTTAGCAATTACAATGGGCTTAGAGAACACTTATCATCTGTGGAATGGGGTAACGAAGAGAGCTATCAATATGACAGCTTTCTGAACACTATACAGGCTGCCCAAAGAACATTTATCCCATATAAAGAAATTAGATCAAGTAGAAATGACCCAAAATGGATGAATAGGTCTCCAAAAAGGAATTTATAGGCGCATAAATAGAGGTGAAGGGTCATCTTATAAATCAGTATACTGACATTAAGAGGAACGTTAAAAAGGGTATAAGAAAAGCTAAACTGGACTATGAAATTAAAGTTGTTAGATTAAAAAACTAACCCAAAAAGTTTTTTCCAGGTTTATAGAACAAACGTTAAGGATAAGATAGGTCCCCTTAAAAATAACTCTGGGCATCTTACTGACAAGGAAATGATATGTGCTCTATTTTTAATAATTATTTTCTCTAGGTTTTCACACAGGAAGACACTAATAATATCCCAGTAATTAATTTTATAGTGGCCCTGAAGAAGATAAATTATGTAATATCACAGTCACTAGTGAAATGGTTATGAAACAACTAGACCGACTGAAACAAAATAAATCGTCGGGTCCTGATGAGCTTTTGCAAGGGTTCTTAGAAATGCAAAATGGAACTCTGTGAACGAATATCTAACATTTTTAATTTATCTCTTCAAACAGGTGTAGTGTCTGATATTGGAAGATGGCTAATGTAATTTCTATTTTTAAAGCAGGGGACAAGTCACTACGTCAGCAATGAGCAATATTCTAAGTGAGGAGCGATTTGAAGTGTCACCATCGGCATTATTTCCTTGTTTTGAAAGTTCTCAATACCCACCCCGTCATCTTCCTGGCTGACGTGATATTTGTCTTATGGTCTTTAAAGAAAGGTCAGCTGACATTATTTCTAAGTCTTTTACGTGTTCCTTTCGTTCTATTTTGGACCCTCTTGAGTTTTGTATACAGTGTTCCTTTGAGTTCTTCATTCTTTCCATACCTAAGCAGCTGGAACGTATCACCACTGAACGTCATGTTGTTCTCCACTGCCCACTGGAAAATCCTGCTTATGTCTTCCTGTAATTTTCAGTGT
>WNWK01018982.1:13170-38768 GCA_009830355.1 Cherax destructor | reverse complement strand
TAAATTTTATTTTTGCAGACTGCAGATTTACATAGGTATTGGTAATTACAATGTAAATTGAGTGAGAGAGCCACTGGACAGCATGGCATTAGGTTAGCTAAATGTAGTAACTTAAAACTATGTAATTAATATTAGAGAAATTTATTGAGTTTATTCTAGTTAAAAATTGTTTTCAAAATTACAATATGATGAAATTGTACTGTTTAAATTATTATATGATGATATTAGATTGTTACATGTTTAGATTCGTGAATGGTAATATGGAATTGAGATTATCTTAAGGAAAATAACATTGAGCATTTTTGACATTAACTTATAATATGAGTATTTAGTTTTGATTGAGTAGGAGGTAACATAATAGTAACATATTATTAAAAATTGAGATTATCGTATAGGAAAGTAATAATGAGCATTTTTCAAAGTAGTTTATAGTATGATCATTTAATTTTGGGTGAGTAGGGGGTTTTTTGAGTTGCGTCTTAAATTGATTTTCAGACAAGATTATCTTAATATTTACTGGTAATGAATTTCAGATTCTGGGGCCCTTTATGTTCATAGAATTTTTACATAGGTTGATATGAACACGGGGTATATCAAAAAGTGATCTGTGTCTTGTGTTGTGGTCATGGGTCCTATTAAAGTTGGTGAGGAGAATTTTGAGCGGAGGGTTTATATTAGAGTGTAAAGTTTTATATATGTAGTAGGCACAAGAGTAAGTATGAATGTTCTTTACGGTGAGTAGTTTTAGACTTTTGAATATTGGTGGAGTATGCTGTCTAGAGTGGGAATTTGTTATCATTCTGACTGCGGCCTTTTGTTGTGTTATGAGTGGTCTAAGGTGATTTAATGTTGTTGATCCCCATGCAGATTCCATAGGTGAGATACGGGTAGATAAGTGAATGATATAGTGTAAGGAGAGCTGATTGTGGTACATAATAGCGTATCTTTGATAATATGCCTACTATCTTGAGATTTTCTTGGAAATTTGTTGTAGACTGCTTGTATGTTATAAAAATAAGTACTGTAATATATTTCTGTCTACGTGTTTTAACAAGTGGACACAATTGCAGGTAAGGTAGTCTGGACACAATTGTAGGTAAGGTAGTCTGGACACAATTGTAGGTAAGGTAGTCTGGATACAATTGTAGGTAAGGTAGTCTGGACACAATTGTAGGTAAGGTAGTCTGGACACAATTGTAGGTAAGGTAGTCTGGACACAATTGTAGGTAAGGTAGTCTGGATACAAATGTAGGTAAGGTAGTCTGGATACAATTGTAGGTAAGGTAGTCTGGACACAATTGTAGGTAAGGTAGTCTGGACACAATTGTAGGTAAAGGGAGTCTGGACACAATTGTAGGTAAGGTAGTCTGGACACAATTGTAGGTAAGGTAGTCTGGACACAATTGTAGGTAAGGTAGTCTGGACACAATTGTAGGTAAGGTAGTCTGGACACAATTGTAGGTAAGGTAGTCTGGACACAATTGTAGGTAAGGTAGTCTGGACACAATTGTAGGTAAGGTAGTCTGGACACAATTGTAGGTAAGGTAGTCTGGACACAATTGTAGGTAAGGTAGTCTGGACACAATTGTAGGTAAAGGTAGTCTGGACACAATTGTAGGTAAGGTAGTCTGGACACAATTGTAGGTAAGGTAGTCTGGACACAATTGTAGGTAAGGTAGTCTGGACACAATTGTAGGTAAGGTAGTCTGGACACAATTGTAGGTAAGGTAGTCTGGACACAATTGTAGGTAAGGTAGTCTGGACACAATTGTAGGTAAGGTAGTCTGGACACAATTGTAGGTAAGGTAGTCTGGACACAATTGTAGGTAAGTATCTGGACACAATTGTAGGTAAGGTAGTCTGGACACAATTGTAGGTAAGGTAGTCTGGACACAATTGTAGGTAAGGTAGTCTGGACACAATTGTAGGTAAAGGTAGTCTGGACACAATTGTAGGTAAGGTAGTCTGGACACAATTGTAGGTAAGGTAGTCTGGACACAATTGTAGGTAAGGTAGTCTGGACACAATTGTAGGTAAGGGAGTCTGGACACAATTGTAGGTAAGGTAGTCTGGACACAATTGTAGGTAAGTAGTCTGGACACAATTGTAGGTAAGGTAGTCTGGACACAATTGTAGGTAAGGTAGTCTGGACACA
Source organism: Cherax destructor (assembly GCA_009830355.1). Lineage (NCBI taxonomy): Eukaryota > Metazoa > Arthropoda > Malacostraca > Decapoda > Parastacidae > Cherax > Cherax destructor. Next base: position 36,613 of record WNWK01018982.1, on the reverse strand, counting down.
ATTGTAGGTAAGGTAGTCTGGACACAATTGTATTTTCAGGATTTGTTGTGTTGTTGGAGTCTAAACACGGTAACATTTATGACATTTACTGACAAGTATGGTACATGAATAAGAAACTTAGTATCTTTATTATGATGACATTTTGCCACCCAGTGGACTTTTTTGAGTCATTACAGAAATTATAAAGTAGAGTCAGTGAAAAATAAGGTACTCTGTCCTTCAACCTTAACCCTTTCAGGGTCGAGACCTCGATTCTTAACTCTCTCTCAGGGTCGAAACATTTTCGGAAAAAAAAAAAATTATTTTTTCTTATGAAATGATAGAGCATCTTTTTCCGATGATAACGCCACTAAAAGTATGAAATTTGGTGAAAAACTAACGGAATTATGCTCTCGCAAAGTTAGCGGTATCGAAGATATTTACGCATTGGCGATTTCGCCCACTTTGAGCCCTATTTTCGGCCAATTCCATAGTCTCAGTCTACAAAAATCATAGCTATTATTGTAGAATTCTATTTGTTCTATCGATTGAGTACAAGAAACCATCAATTTACCGATTTGAATTAACCAATAAAGCGGTCAGAAATTGACAATATTGCCAATTTCACACAAATTTCAAAAGATGCCAATTTCAAAATAGGGTCCAGAATAAACAAGACAGACATTCCTGGCACTAAAATAACATTTTATCTGTTCATTAGGCATGTCTCCCGGCTCCTATTGCATTACTTTTGCTTTCCATTTTGATTTTTATTCTCACAAAAAATTGAAGATTTTCTGTTATGTATACTACTGCATCATTGTAAAAACGGTATAAATAATATAATCACTTGTGGAAGAATATTAGACTACCCAGTTGATGTGTATTGGACGCATGGCGTGATTTGTTTACTCTTGAACATAGGCAAAAATCGAACATTTTACCTACTTTGCACTCAATTTCAAGGTACTTGTCATCATGAAACCAGTCAAAATTATCTCTATTTCTGTAACATATCATCTATTCTATCAAATGAGACTAAGAAAACGAGAATACAAGCATAAATACCATACGAAAATAGACCGTAAAGTCGCTGTTTTAAACCAAAAACACGGTCAGAGTTTTTTCCTCATTATGCACTGTGTGGTGCAGGATTTTTTATACTGCGCACCTGACCGCCTAGACCCATTCTCTCACATCTAGGCCTACCAGCCTGTTTCTGCTTGATTTGAGGGCGCTAGAATTTAGGCGTACTAGTACGTCAAACGCCCTGGTGCGTAAGCCGTACTAGTACGTCAAAAACCCTGAAAGGGTTAATGGAAAGTGTTTTCATTTTCATAGCCTGGATCAATCTAAAGCAGAGGCAGGAGAATGGACACACATATATAGGAGCCAAAAGAGAGGTGCAACAGTTGAAGTTATTGTCACAGGTGGGCGGGACCCACTAGTGGAAGTAGGTCATAACCAAGAGTTGGGCCAGAGGTTAGCAGTGAGGTTGTTGGATAATATCCTCTGTACCAAGATTCCATGGCATTGCTGTGTCAGACAAGTATCACTGCATTACTGGTATATAATACCAACAAGTAGATGAATAAGACAACAACTACAACTTCCTTCTTCCATACCTGTTGTCTTACCTTTATTGGGTTCAGCTGTGATTTGATGATGGTTCAAGATTACCAAAAAGATGTCTGAAGGGTGTCCCGTAGCTCGATCGCTTGTGCACTCGGCTCACACACTGAAGTCCAGTAATCGAATCCCTGGTATAGCTGGAAAACATTAGGACATGTTTCCTTAAGACACCTGTTGTCCATGTTCACCCATCAGTATAAAATGAGTACCTGGGTGTTAGTCGACTGGTGTGGGTCGCATCCTGGGACAAAACTTATCTAATATGCCCGAAATGCTCTGCATAACAAGTTGGTTTCTATATAGTAGTATGTCATTGATGTCAGCTAGGCCTGTATACCTTGTACATGTATGTACTTGTATTAATATTGGTAGAATTACCAACAATATGTTAAGTAAAAGGACACAAATGCAACTAATGAGACATTTTATTGTGGCAACGTTTCGCTCTCCTGTGTGTCCATGCATTGTTTGTAACGGCTTGACAAAGCTCCTGGAGAGCGAAACGTTGCCACAATAAAATGTCTCATTAGTTGCATTTGTGTCCTTTTACTTAACATGTATGTACTTGTAGAAATAAAGATATTATATTATTATTATTATTATTATTATTATTATTATTATTATTATTATTATTATTATTATTATTATTATTATTATTATCATTATCATCATCTTCTCTAAATGTGGAATATTTGTGAATTTAAGGGTACATATTTATTATTTTAGGAATGAATTTATAACTACGTATAGCTCACTGTTTCAGTAGTTCTGAATTGTAGCTATATTTTTTATTTGCTCACCCTCGTTTTTTGTTGCAGGAGAGTAACTGTGGTATCAGTACTCCCGCTGGGAATGAAGCTGAGGAAAAGATACCTGGGCGAACTACTGTGGGAGGAGGAAATCTAGAGAAGCTAACACATCAGGAGCTTGTTAACAAGTGCCGAAACCTGCTGACACTAGCGCACAGGGCAAAGGTTGCTAAAGATGGTGAGATTGCATTCAGTTAAGCTATTTCAAAATGATGAAATCCAAAACACAAACTACAATACTGTTTACATCTGTTCTGAAATTCTTCAATCAAAATTGGATAGTAAATGAAATATACATTGTATTTTCCCCTTTCCTTCCCTCCTGAAAAAGCTAGAGTAATTCCTGTCTGAACAAAACTATGTATGACAAAATATTATACAATACATACTACTGCATAGGTGTAGTTTTCATTACTTGTAATTAGCAGTGTTATTTTTTTTTTATATATTTTATTTACAACACACATATATATATATATATATATATATATATATATATATATGCAAAACAACCACTATGAAAAAATAGAGGAATTCCAAGCGCTTTCGTGACTACTCACATTATCAAGGAACTATAAAAGGAAACATGACAAGAGGACTTATATAAGGGTGAGACTACACTCACAGTCACATCACACTAACAAAGACTACACCTCAAGTAGCGTAACATCGCACGACTCTGTGAAGAGGAAAAACAAGAAAGGACCTGAAACTCTTCCCAAGAATTAAGATTAGTCCAATTTATCATTAAATTCTTCCCAAATTTTATTAATTATAAAAGAATCAATTTATATAAACCAAAAGAAATATTCATATTATTTTCAAAACTGCTTTTAATGAAACATGATTCTATTATATTCCTCTCAACATGGACTCGCTTTACAACCTTTCAGCATTTTGAAAATCAATTGGGTGGTTAAGTTCTCACATGAATAAATAGAGCATTAGAATCTGTCCAGTTCATGCTATATTTATGTTGTTTAATCTTAGTTCAAGACTTTACCAGTTTGACCATAATAAACTTTATCGCATATTTTACAGGAATCTTATAGACACATCCGTCAGCATTTTTGGTTTTTTTTTCAATGTTTTGAGAGCTTTACGTATTTGTAGTCCAGAGTTCATAGATGAAGAAATCTCTAAAATTTATGAAATAGCTAATGATTTAAAATACCTAGAAACATAATTGATAAATCTTTTAAAATAGCTAGGAATACTTTTTACAATCCCAAAAGGGACAACCAACCTTATTCAACCAAAAATATGTTCTCCCCTTTCCATAAAACTTGGTTGATATGCCTTCCTTTCTTAAGAATTTTAATATCAAAGTTGTATTTAAAAATCTTGATACAGTAAAAAGACTTTTGATAAAAAATTCCCCCAAAATGCTGACGGATGTGTCTATAAGATTCCCTGTAAAATATGCGATAAAGTTTATTATGGTCAAACTGGTAAAAGTCTTGAACTAAGATTAAAACAACATAAATATAGCATTAGAACTGGACAGATTCTAATGCTCTATTTATTCATGTGAAACTTTAACCATCCCAAATTTATTTTCAAAATGCTGAGAAGGTTGTATCAAGCAAGTCCATGGTTGAGAGGAATATAATAGAATCATGTTTTCATTAAAGCAGTTTTGAAAATAATATGAATATTTCTTTTGGTTTATATAAATTGGATTCTTTTTATAATTAATAAAATTTGGGAAGAATTTAATGATAAATTGGGCTAATCTTAATTCTTGGGAAGAGTTTCAGGTCCTTTCTTTTTTTTCCTCTTCACAGAGTCGTGCGATGTTACGCTACTGTGAGGTGTAGTCTTTGTTAGTGTGATGTGACTGTGAGGTGCAGTCTCACCCTTATATAAGTCCTCTTGTCATGTTTCCTTTATAGTTCCTTGATAATGTGAGTAGTCACGAAAGGACTTCCTTCCAAACACTAACCCTCCCTCCCCCTCCTACTCCCTTCTTCCATATGCCATCAACAATCTTCAATAATGGTAAGTAAAAGACTTGCATTTATTTACTAATACTTTTAGTAGTACAGCACTGTAGTATTTAATGTTTTTGTCTATGTAGAAGCTTAATTTTATTAAAATATAATATTTTTTATATATTTTTGGATTTCTGGAACGGATTACTTGTATTTCCATTATTTCTTATGGGAAAAATTAAATCGCCTTTCGAACATTTCACGTTAAGAACAAGCTCCTGGAACGGATTAAATTCGAATGGCGAGGGTCCACTGTACACCCAAGGGATAAACATGTCATCCCTAAGTGTTATTACTCAACACCTCCGCTCCGAGTTTACTCTGTTCCCTCCTCTGCATTATGCTATGCTATAATCACCTACAACAATTTTTAAATGTGATTTTGCCCCAAACTAATAAGACTACAGTTTATACAACAAAATTCTTCCTTTCATCTTCAATACTTCAACAACTTGAACATCTTCTCTTATAACATACATATAGTACTTCTGCATTACCATTATAGTATATCACCAATCGTCCTCCCAAAGCGATTCCCTTATGTACATACCTACAAGGTATTACTGTGCACTTTCTCCAATACATATTGTATGCTTTGTTATGTTTATACATAAAACTTTATATATCTCAACCACAATTTATTAGTACACTCGTCATATATGTTAATCCATTGTTCTTTATAAAGTAATTCATATATGTTGTGACTTGACATCTTCTGCTAAAGTAACACCATTCATCTTCCATACCTACATACATCTTTCCACATGTACCTTGACTGCAAGCTTCGTAGTTGCTATTCTGTACATCTGTACATTGAAACAGTTGTTCATCCACTAATATCTTGAAACACCATCGTTCACATTAACATATTTTTAACTGATTTTTGCAAACTCGACAATGCGTTAACTGCAGCATCCCTTCCACAATATTCTCACAAAACAACGTCTAGACATAGCACATACGTTATATTATATCTCCACCACACATAACCTGCTTTATACTAAGTAAGCCTTCATTTTTCCCCTTACTTTAATGAATTCAAGTCGTCTATTTTGTCTGTCTATTTTAGTGTTTACCATCACATACACTATCCCTTACCTCCGCTGGTCATCATCCGTCTCCCCTTTGCATTAAAATTGCCTTGTGTCATCCGTCCATCCTTTCCCCTCCCCCCCCATATTTCCCCACTACCTTAATCCCGTACATACTTACATACCTACACTACCCCCCCCCCTGTTAAATCCTATTTCCTTCCCTACTACTAACCATTCCACTTGTACCACCACCCAGCAAACCCTCCCCTCCCTAATTTCTCCCTTAATTCTCCCCCCCAAGTGTCAAGCCCTTTTACATTCATTATTTCCTATGCTTCCAAAATCCCCTAAACTCATTTCTTTGTATTGCTCCGAGAAAGCCCTCTCCCATCTTCCCCCATACACATCTATTCCTATTTCTTGTTCCAATCATACTTCCTGCAAGCGCCCTAATACGCTCCCTTACCCCTGTGGTTTTCAACCTCCATGATACGCACACATAAGTCGACCATTAAGTGCATTAATCCCCTTCGCACCTGTTGACTCATACCATTTACAGTGGACCCCCGGTGTTCGTCCTGCTCAAAACACTCCCTTTTATGTAAGTGTATTTTTTTAAATGGTTTTATAAGTGTAGTTTTGGGGGTATAAAAGGACTAGTCTACTTTACATTATTTCTTAAGGGAATAAATTCGGTTGGCAATGGCACTTGAGCAGCATTCTGTTATGAAAAATGGACGAACACCGGGGGTCCACTGTATATCCAAATTTATTGCCCGTAATACTGTTATGCCACCCCCCTCCAATTTTCTTAACGCTTTGACTGTTGCAACCCTCAATCCTGAGTGCTCTCCTGTTGTCGCAAAATTTAAAAAAAATAAATAAATTATTTTTTCTTATGAAATGATAGAGAATCGTTTCCCGATGGTAAAGACACCAAAAGTTTGAAATTTGATTGAAAACTCACGGAATTACGCTCTCGCGAAGTTAGTGATCTCATCAATATATACGTATCGGCAATTTCGCCGACTTTGAGCCCTTTTTTCGGTAAATTCCATTGTTCCAGTTGACCAAACTCATAGATATTTCTTTAGAACTCCATTTATTCTATCGATTGAGTACAAGAAACCACCAATTTATCGATTTCAACTACCCAATAAAGTGATCAGAAATTGGCAGTTTGGCCAATTTCATGCAAAATAAAAAAGTTGTCAATTTCAAAATAGGATCCAGAATAAACAATGCAGACATTCCTGGCACTAAAATAAGATGTTATCTGTTCATTAGTCACGTCTTTAGGCCCCTCCTATATTACTTTTGGTTTCTATTTCGATTTTATATTCACATAAAAAATAGAAGATTTACCGTTATGCAGACTATTGCATTATTGTAAAAATGGTATAAATAATATCAGTGCACTTGTGAAAGAATATTAGACTCGCCAATTGATGTGTATTGGACGCGTTGCGTGATTTGTTTACTCTTGAACATTTGCAAAAATCGAACATTTCTCCTGCTTTGAGCTCAATTTCAAGGTCGTTTTCATCATAAACCTAATCACAATCATCAATATTTCTATAGTATGTTGTCCATTCTATCAAATGAGACCATAAAAAAGAGAATACAACCATAAATACTATACGAAAATACACCTCAAAGTCGGCGTTTTTTTTCTCATTATGTACTTCGTGCTGCAGGATTTTTTTTATACTGCGCACACTGACCACACAGACCCATTCTCTCATATGTGGGCCTACCAGCTTTCTCCCGTTTGATTTGAAGCCGCTAGAATTTAGGCGTATTGATACGTCTGAAATAGTGGCTCATAAGACGTATATATACGACTGAAACAGTCAAAGGGTTAATACCCTTCCCATCCATTCCCGTACCATCCCTAAATCCTCACAAAAATATATTGCATGATACCCTGTCTCCTGCATTCCACACCTGTCACAACTCCCGTCCTTAACTATACCCATCCTAAATAAAGCTGCTTTCGATGCCACCGCTCCATGTAAGAATCTATACACAAGTTCTCGATCTCTGGATCTCAACAACAAACCCTTGAATCCCTTCCATATATTGCTCCAATCAGACATAGGGTATTTCCCTACACCTTCTTCTACACTTTTACCCCACCCAAGTTTCTCCATATCACTTGCAGCTAACTTATGAACATTTTTTATCACCATTATATTTCTCAAGAGATCCCAACACTGCCCCAACATCTTGCCTCCCCACCACCTACCTAATTCCTCTGACACTTTACCCCTCCGACCTTCGTCTACCCCACCCCATCTTATAACACATCTTTTAACATACATACATACATATTACTCTACGCTCTATCGCTATTAGCCCCAAACCCCCTGTCTCCACCCTATTTCTAACTATCTCTTTTCTAATCCATGGTTTTCCAAACGCCCAGATGTATCGAAACACTTCATCTCCAGCATGTGTATGTCTTCTTGCCTTAAAGGTTATATCACCGCTACATGTCAAATCTTACTACAGTAGAACGTCATTTAGCACGATAGTTACGTTCCTGAAAAAGTCGTGTTAAATAAATTCGTGTTAAATAATTAACATAACTTATGGGAAAAATAGGGTTACGTTCCTGGGAGTCTCCAAAAAGCCAAACAAGTTTTTTTTAGACCAACAGATCTTACAAAAATAGAAGTGAATATGTAATTGTAGTTCATTATCGTGATGTATTATGTTGTTTTTGCTGCTTAAGACTACAAATGTAATAGAAATAATAGTATTTACCTTAAATTGTGGGTGCTGGTGTTTGTGGATGATTGTAATGAGAGTGGAGAGTTATGCTGTGGCCCTACTAGGCTGAGGTGGATAGTAGAAGTTCTTGAACTGAAGTCGATGGTTGAACTGAGTGTCTAACTTTAAGTCAGTCAAGTCAGTCAGTAAGTCAGTCAGTCAGTCATTAAGTCAGTCAAGCCATTCAGTAAGTCAGTCAAGCCATTCAGTAAGTCAGTCAAGCCATTCAGTAAGTCAGTCAAGTCATTCAGTAAGTCAGTCAAGTCATTCAGTAAGTCAGTCAAGTCATTCAGTCAAGCCATTCAGTAAGTCAGTCAAGTCATTCAGTAAGTCAGTCAAGTCATTCAGTAAGTCAGTCAAGTCATTCAGTAAGTCAGTCAAGTCATTCAGTTAAGTCAGTCAAGTCATTCAGTTAAGTCAGTCAAGTCATTCAGTAAGTCAGTCAAGTCATTCAGTAAGTCAGTCAAGTCATTCAGTAAGTCAGTCAAGTCATTCAGTAAGTCAGTCAAGTCATTCAGTAAGTCAGTCCAAGTCATTCAGTAAGTCAGTCAAGTCATTCAGTAAGTCAGTCAAGTCATGTGCCAGTAAGTGCAGTCAGTCATTCAGTAAGTCAGTCAAGTCATTCAGTAAGTCAGTCAAGTCATTCAGTAAGTCAGTCAAGTCATTCAGTAAGTCAGTCAAGTCATTCAGTAAGTCAGTCAAGTCATTCAGTAAGTCAGTCAAGTCATTCAGTAAGTCAGTCAAGTCATTCAGTAAGTCAGTCCAGTCATTCAGTAAGTCAGTCAAGTCATTCAGTAAGTCAGTCCAGTCATTCAGTAAGTCATTCCAGTCATTCAGTCAGTCAGTCAAGTCATTCAGTCAGTCAGTCAAGTCATTCAGTCAGTCAGTCAAGTCATTCAGTCAGTCAGTCAAGTCATTCAGTCAGTCAGTCATTCAGTCAGTCAGTCAAGTCATTCAGTCAGTCAGTCAAGTCATTCAGTCAGTCAGTCATTCAAGTCAGTCAGTCAGTCAAGTCAGTCAATCACACAAACTTATGTTTACATCTTTTTATGTGTACAAAGTAACACTTCATTACGGCCATGGGTTATGTCTTGTCTAATATCTTTTTCTTTGTTAATTCAAGATCAAAACAATTCACTCTTATTCTTCACAAACAGCTGGTTTGTAGCCAGGACTTCTTGACGCGTATGAAATACGTACAAATGCTGGGATGGTGGGGTCCGTGGTGGCTGGGTAAGGCGGGTGGTGTCTGCTGAACCACAACAGTAGTAGTAACAAGACTTCTTGTGAGAATGGTTATTTGTTTTTCCTTCCCACAAACTATAAGTAAGTTTATTCAGGTATACACAGATACAGTTACGAAGATTATCATACATAGCAGCATATGTGTAGAGAACCTAGGATAACCCAAAAAAGTCAGAGTGACAGTATTTCCATTGACTGACTTGGGTTATCCTAGGTTCTCTACACATATGCTGCTATGTATGATAATGTATGTAACTGTACTCACCTAATTGTGGTTGCAGGGGTCGAGACTCAGCTCCTGGCCCCATGTATCTGAACAGTTTGCAGGAAGGAAAAACCAATTCCCTTTTCCTCAAAACATGAGGATTCTTAGGCAGTAAATAACCATGCGCTCAAAATTTTTCCCCTCCTGCCGAACCGTGTAATATCATCTTTACATCGTGTAAGATGATAATGTGTCGCAAATCTTAAATCGTGCAATACCGGTAACGTGCAACATAATCTCGTGCTAAATGACGTTCTACTGTATATATCAATGTATTTACTGCTATCACCCTCTGCTGTAATGTAAGATCTCCTGGCATCCATCAACTCATTCTATCCATTGCGATTTTCACTATCCTACCTGAATTCACACCACTCGCTTCCACTTCATTACTCTCATATATTATTCCACATATCTTAATGTTTTCCACTATTATCCACCCATGCCTCTCGCCCAATCTTCCCCCCACCCATTTACCTACCTCCAATAATTGTGATTTGGCCCCATTTACCCTCATTCCCGTTGCTCTACAAAAAACCTCTATTATACGTCCAACGTTGACCAGTCCATCTATGCTGCCTACGAGCACTGTAGTAGCGTCCACGTATCCCACTATCCCCTGCACCTCACTCGCTTCCTCCACCCCCTCCTCCCCTCCACCCCACACCCTCCTATACTAGTCTGTAGAATGGATCTTGCATGCATGCAAATAGACATTGTGACAGAGGGCATCCCTGCCTCAATCCCTTTTCCATTTTTACCATTCTCCCCACACGACCATTCACCTGCACGTCAAGAAATTAGAGAAAGTGCAAAGGTTTGCGACAAGGCTAGTTCCACAACTCAGGGGACTGCCTTATGAAGAAAGGTTGAGGGAAATAAGACTAACAACACTGGAGGACAGAAGGGTTAGAGGAGACATGATAACGACATACAAAATACTGCGGGGAATCGACAAGGTAGATAGTGACAGGATGTTCCAGAGAGGAAACACAGAAACAAGGGGACACAACTGGAAGCTGAAGACTCAGATGAGTCAGAGGGATGTTAGGAAGCAATTCTTCAGCCATAGAGTAGTTAGGAAGTGGAATAGTTTAGCGAACGATATAGTGGAGGCGGGAACCATACATAGTTTTAAGACAAGGTATGATAGAGCTCACGGAGCAGGGAGAGCAGAGACCCAGTAGCGGACAGTGCAGAGGCGGGGCCAGGAGCTGAGTCTCGACCCCTGCAACCACAATTAGGTGAGTACAATTAGGTGAGTACTGTTTCAACCCATCCTACCACTTCCTCCCCAAACCCCTGGTGTCGCATAATTTCATAGAGCACCTCCCTCTCCACACTGTCGTATGCCCTTCTCCAATCTAATGCTAATACCCCCCCCCCTCTATGCTATTCTTTATATACTTTTTAATTCTTTCGTGACCACTTATCATTCTTCTCCCTGGTATCCCACACTGCCCTTCCTCAATCACTCCTCCTAGCACTTTTTTCAACCTATTTCCCAATACTTTCGCGAAAATCTTATAATCTGCATTCATCATTGCTAAAGGCCTGTAATTGCTCATTGTTACTCCTGTTCCCCCTTTCTTAACCAACACCACTACGCCCATGCATTGATCAGTTCCTAAGCATCCCTCCTCCTTCATTGTGTTAAAGAGCCATACCAAACATTCCCTTAATACATTTCAATATATCCTATAAAAGTCATTAACTATACCGTCTATCCCTGGAGCCTTTCCCTTACTTAACCCATCCACCGCCTCCCATATCTCTTCCTCACCAATTGCACCTTCCATACTTACTCGTTCCCTCTCTCCCACCTTTGCACTTATTCCCTCCATAATCGTTCTTCTCTCTGTTATGCCTACCCCATCACTTCTCCAATACAGTGGACCCCCTGTTAACGGCCATAATTCGTTCCAGAAGGCTGTTCAAGTGCTGTTACCGAACGAATTTATTAACTTAAGGAATAATGTAAATTAGAGTAGTCTTTTTGGACCCCCAAACATACACTTACAAAAGCACTTAAAAAAATGCACTTACATAAATGTTAGTGTTTGGAGCCGGCCATTAGCCGGGGGTCCACTGTACCTCTCAAACCATTTATCCACGTAAACACCCATCGCCTCAGTCGTCCTTAATCTTCGCCCCTGCACATAACTCTCAAACGGCTCCTCCACTTCTATGCTATTTACTGTCATACCATCCCTCCTTTTCCTACATTTGTTCAAAACATACTTCGAAGGCCTGTCGCCCCATAAGACATCATCCATCCCCGCCCTCAAACGACAAACATCAAATCTTTCATTCTGTATCTCTTTCAGCCTTTCTTTCAATCCCCTTATCTCCTGCACTACATTAGGTCCATTCCTCTCATAACATCTGGCCAAGAGCCCCTCTATGTACTTTTGTAACCCAAATGACCAACCTGCCTCCTCTCTCCCCAGACTTGTAAAAAAACCTTTTATACCCACTTTTGCCACTTTTACCCACCACTCTATGATACTCTCTCCCGACTCGATCTGCTTCTTACCTTGCTCCCACAACCCCTTCCACCATTGTACAAAACTTGCCTGTTTGTCCTCCCCACTCAACAATTTCACATATAATTTCCAGTAACCCCTATACCATCTAACCACTCCTTCCCAACTAACATCTACTAGAACACCCCTATGATCTGAAAACCCTACATCTATCGTTTACACACCTTCAGCCACTACCTGATCTGACCCATATATCCTATCCAATCTGGCTGCATAACCCTTACGAAGGTATGTGTGCTCCACTCTCTTCCCTCCTCCTACCACGTCCTTCACTCCCACACTATTTAATACATCTCTTAAGGCCCCTAACACACAACCCGCTCCCCTGGGTTCCACATCTCTATTTCTGATAACGCAGTTCCAATCCCCTCCCACTATCACCTTTATCACTTTATCACTACCTTTATCACTACCGCAACTCCACCCTTTAATCTACCTGAAGATCCAGCATATACATCATATCCTTCCAAACGTAAGTCTCTTCCTATCCTATAATTATGTTCCTGCAAAAAACCCACTTGCACACCATAACGTCTCAATGTCACCTCTACCCACTTCCTTTTAACCTCTGCCCTCATACCATTTACATTAATAGTTATACACTGGAAAACAACAATGAAGGTTTACCTTTCGACCTTGATGCATGCGTCACTTCAGTTTTCCCTGTGCCTCCTGCTCTGTTTGCACATTTCCCACCCTTGGCACCTTCCTTAAATTTCATCCCTCCCTTTCCCCTCTTTGACGCATCCACCAAGGGGTTTTTACATGATCTCTGCGCAGGTGTTAATACATCCTCTCCAACTGATGATGCTACTGATCTTTTTGGGGATTCCCCCGACACTTCCATACCTTGGCTACTTTCTTGCTCATGCACTTCCACACACACCGTCTCACATACTAAACCTTGTTCCCTCGTTCCATCCTCTTCCATTTCAATTCCTAGTTCATTGTCTTCCCCCAAGACTTCTCCTGTAGCCGTACTTAACTCCGGCAAGGTCTCAGCTATGAGGCTCTCCAATACCCCTTCCAAAGACATATTAGGGCTGGCTTCCCCTGTACCTTCCTCCTCTTCTTCTGTTTCTCTTTGCTCCTCTGTAGCTATCGTTGGGAGTGTTTGACATGTCCCTGCGCTGCCCTCCACTATCTCACTCCATGACCGGGTAGTTGGCTCCTGCCCCTTCGTAGTTGTTTCCTGTCCGTCTTCCGTCTTGCTTGGTGGATTCAGCCCCTCATATCGTTGCTGCCCTCTCTTTGGACAATTCGCTGCTACATGTTCAAATACCCCACATGTTCGGCACGTCCGCCGTTGACCCACGTATGTTACGTACACCTGGGTCCTGAACTCAGGCATTACTACGTATGATGGTATGGGCTGCCTGATGGACATCTTCAAAGAATAAGACCCCTCCATGAGTCCTTCGAAGGGTCCCTCATGCCACTTTCCCACGTTTGCGGCATGTACAATCCCATATTCCTTGAAGACTGCCGTTAGATCCTCTGGATCTAACGGCATACGGCGAGCTTCAAGCATTCGTGAATGCCCAGCCACCCAATAATATTTAAACCATAACATGTATATACAATATTTTACAATGTTTTCATGTGTTTTATGATTGTTCGTGGTTCAATAGGTTAAGGAAGCAGTATTGTTAGGCTATGTAAATGCTATAATTATATTTCCCTACAATATATTTGTGCATCAAAGCATTTGCAAATGCTACAGTACAGTACTATTATTATATTTCCCTACATCATATTTGCGCACCAAACATTCGCGAATTTTCAAGATTCGCAAGGTTCTTTAGCCCCTAACCCTCGCGAATGTGGAGGGCCTCCTGTAGTTTGAAGTGATCAATCCTGTAGTTTGAAGTGATCAACCTTGGTAGGTGGTGGTCAGTCTCTCAGCTTACCTCAGCTTGCTCTGTCCATGTTTGACTATGTACCTCATATACGTAGGTATATGAGGTACATAGGCTGTATGTGAATAAGACACAATATGCAGTTTATATCATTTACTGAGAAGATGATTCACCTGCCAGAGATTTTATCAGTTTATAAAGTCCCCAATGGAGAAAATGTCTTGTCAATAAATGCCATCAACCACATATTGTGTCTTATTCACATCTTTCCTTTCCTTTTAACACGTCAGCCGTTTCCCACCGAGGCAGGGTGGCCCAAAAGGAAAAACGAAAGTTTCTCCTTTTACATTTAGTAATTTATTCAGGAGAAGGGGTTACTAGCCCCTTGCTCCAGGCATTTTAGGCGCCTCTTACGACACGCATGGCTTACGGAGGAAGAATTCTGTTCCACTTCCCCATGGAGATAAGAGGAAATAAGAACAAGAACTAGTAAGAAAATAGAAGAAAACCCAGAGGGGTGTGTATATATATGCTTGTACATGAATGTGTAGTGTGACCTAAGTGTAAGTAGAAGTAGCAAGATGTACCTGAAATCTTGCATGTTTATGAGACAGAAAAAAGACACCAGCAATCCTACCATCATGTAAAACAATTACAGGCTTTCGTTTTACACTCACTTGGCAGGACGGTAGTACCTCCCTGGGCGGTTGCTGTCTACCAACCTACTACCTAGGTCTTATTCACATACAGTGGTACCTCGACTTACGATATTTTTTCATTCCAGAATACTGTTCAAGTGCCATTACCAAACGAATTTATCCCCTTAAGGAATGATATAAAATAGACTAGTCCTTTTAGATCCCCAAAATTACACTTACAAAAGCGTTTAAAAAAATAAACTTACATAAAAGGGTGAGTTTGGGGACCATCGTAAGTCGAGGTACCACTGTATTTATTGATATATTTTACCATTAATATAGACCAACAGCCTGGCTGACTAGGTCATTCTCTCAGGAAACCTGGTCAAAGACCATACCCGAAGGGAACTGAGCCTTGAAAATGTCATATTGTTTACAACTGACAAACAAAAAGGTTGAATAGTACGTAGGATTGAGTAGTGAAGATTCAAAGCGTTGAATAGTGAAGAAGGATGGTGTTCTGAAAATGGATGTGATTGAGTAGTAAAGATGTGTTGGAAAGTGAAGATGCACAGGTCTGAGTAGTGAAGAAGATGGATGGTGTTGTGAAAAGAAGACACACATGGAGTCATTTTATTACAGCTTGGAGGGGCAACTGAACTGTAGTATCAGCGTGCTTCTGGCAAGACAAGTGATGAAGTGGGTGATGGATCACCCTACTTCAATGGGAGATGGCTGGTTTGTTAAATAAAAAAAATCCTTTTGCAAGGTATATTACAAAGTTCAAGAACTAATTTAGTTTTACTTTGTGTTACAGAAATTGCTGCAGAATTAAAGCAAGCAAAGCTTGCTTTAAAAAATGCTGAACCAAAAGATATACCCCAGATGGGGGAGGCAGAAGCCAGTGCTTTGCAGGAGATGGTGGCTAATCTCACAGAAGGAAAGGTGGCTCTTACTACTAAGGTGAGTAGTTTGCAGCTTTTGGTTTATCATTTTGCTAATTACTTTTCAATTTATGCTTCATTTATGAGGGTTGAGGTTAGGGAAAACTGCTTAAGTACTGGTATATCCTTAGGTATGCACATCTTATCCCATTGTATTTCTGTTGTAATTAAGTAACTTCCTGTATCTTCACCATCTCTGCTCAATCACTCCACAAAACTGAGGATTATTGAATCAGTTTGAAATAATAAGTCATACAGTGGTACCTCGGTTTACGATGGTCCACAAAATCGCCCTTTTATGTAAGTTTATTTTTTTTAAATGCTTTTATAAGTGTATTTTCGGGGGTCTAAAAGGACTAGTCTATTTTACATTATTCCTTATGGTGATAAATTCGTTTGGTAATGGCACTTGAACAGCATTCTGGAACGAAAAAATATCGTAAACCGAGGTACCACTGTACTTTTTAAATTGTACCATTTGTTCATTAGCTACCTTTCTTATTGTACAAAGGTTAGCTACGTCATTGTAAGACTTTCCCAAGACATTCAACTTTGTAAAACTCTTCTGGCTTGTAAACAAGTTGTGATTTCAGTGAGAAAATAAAAGAAATCAGAACATAGAGCTTTTTAGATCTGAATGACTTGGAAGAGGTTTACTGTGAAGTAGCCAGCCCATGTGAACTTATTTTAATATTTCCAGCAATGATTGCACATGTAGAGCACAGCTTCTGTGCTATGAACTAATTGAAACTTACTCCAGAAATTTTCAAGGTCAAGAAAGATTGCAGAGCTTTGCCCTTCTGTGAATTGAAAAAAATACAGTGGTACCTCATTTATCAAACGGACTAGTTGACGAACAGATCGGTTTTCAAACAAGGAATTTGGCCCTGGTTTTTGTACGTGGTTTTGGTTGTTGACCGACAATGGTTGGATCACGTGAT
The DNA here is from genome assembly GCA_009830355.1 of Cherax destructor. NCBI lineage: Eukaryota > Metazoa > Arthropoda > Malacostraca > Decapoda > Parastacidae > Cherax > Cherax destructor. The sequence goes on along the minus strand of WNWK01018982.1, from coordinate 19,952 downwards.
CACCAGACATGTAGAGCACAGCTTCTGTGCTTTGAACTAATTGAAACTTACTCCAGAAATTTTCAAGGTCAAGAAAGATTGCAGAGCTTTGCCCTTCTGTGAATTGAAAAAAATACAGTGGTACCTCAGTTATCAAACGGACTAGTTGACGAACAGATCAGTTTTCAAACAAGGAATTTGGTCCTGGTTTTTGTACGGGGTTTTGGTTGTTGACCGACAATGCTTGGGTCGCAGTCAGTATAGTGACTAACACGCATGCTGTAAACATCTCTTGATGTGCATCTTGTGAAGGTAATGAAACCAAAAGTATGAAATTTGTTGGAAAACTTATGGAATTATGCTTTCGTGAAGTTAGCGGTCTTGGCAATATTTACGCATCTGCGATTTTGTCCACTTTGAGCCCTATTTTGGGCCAATTCCATTGTTCCAGTCGACCAAACTTGTTTTAAACCAAAAACACAGTCGCAGTTTTTTTCTCATACACTGCGTGCTGCAGATTTTTTTTTATACTGCACACACTGACCATGCAGACCCATTCTCTCACATGTAGGCCTACCAGCTTTCTCCTGCAAGATTTGAAACCACTAGAATTTTGCCATTGGCTCTCCTCTGACAGGTAAGAGGCAGTTAAATTTTCATTTACTGTACAGTATTTCAGTTAAATTTTCATTCAGTATTCATATTTACAGTTTCCGTGTGCTGTATAATTTTACACATTGTTTTATGTAGTAGTTAGAACATTGTTATTAATAAATTATTATATTGTTATTTTTGGTCTGGAACAGATTAATTCTATTTACATTATTCTTTATGGGAAAAATTGGTTTGGTTGTCGAACCGACATCTGGAACGAATTAAGTTTGACAACTGAGGTTCCACTGTATTGCAAAATCTTCAGAGCGAGTCAGACTTTTACAGTAAAGTTACTGATCATTTTGTGTGAAAGTCAAGAAGAATTTCAGTGAATTGTTTAAAATGATTAGTTAAAAAATATTTTGTGTTATTAAATATTTGTTAAATCGAATCATACTTCATTTGTATCAAAGCTTACCCGTGTCATTTGCTTATCCTGGTAACTTTTCACAACACGCCACTAACCCTAACTCTTGAGAACTGAAAGTTATTAAATTATAATGCGAAATAAATTGTACAGTACAGGACTGCATGAATACATTGCAGTAATTTATAATCATTACTGTTTTTTTAATAGTATTTACTGTATCTTGAATTGGTTGTGTGATAAGAGTTCCTGTACAAACATGTATGCACCTTATTTTTATATTTAAAATATAAATGACCAACATTAATTACTGGCAGATTGAGTCTCTTCAGCGGCAGTTAAAAGTTTCCTCAAGTGAAGTGGATTTTCTTCAGTCAACAGAGAAAGAGTTAATGCAACAGAGAAATAGTCTAGAGGCACAGAACCATCAGTTGATGAAAGAAAAGGAAGCAACTCTTCAAAAGTTGCAAGAATTTCAGGTTTCATCTGCCGAGAAATCTGAACTTCTCACAAAAGCCTGGGAAACAGAAAGGATTGCTTATCAGGTTTGTACATTACAGGACATCCTCATAGAGACTGGTACAGTATATAACAAAGTTAGACTATTCATATTATATAGCCCTACCTAGTAATGGGTAATATTGGTGTAATATTTTTAATAACATTTTCTTTCTATAATGGGGATACTGTACTCTTATACAGTGGTCCCTCGGTTTTCGTGCATCTCCAAACTCGAACATTTATGTAAGTGTATTTTCGTAAGTGCTGTTGCAAGTGTATTTTTGGGGGTCTGAAATAGACTAACCTACGTGACATTATTTCTTAAGGAAGTAAATTCGTTCGGTAATGGCACTTGAGCAGTATTCTGGAATGAATTTTCGGCGAAAACCGAGGGACCATTGTACTATACATGTATGTATACTTCAGATGCCCAACATGCAGATAATAATAATAATAATAATAATAATTTTTATTTCTATGCATGTTACAAGTGTACAATGTTATTGGTAGTTACAATTATAAAACAATTATAAAACTGTAATGCAAGGAGAGCCACTGGCATGCCATGGCATTAGGGGCAGTTTATTCTTGAGACTTATTCACTAAGTACTTAATGCTAAAGAAATTGATTGAGTTTATTCTAGTTCTGTATTATTTAAATTATTATATGGTAATACATACTATTAAAAGACAATACAAGAGAAATTGGTTGAGTTTAATCTAGTTGTATAATTTATTTCGAGTTACAGTATGTTGATGCTATACTAGTATAATAACAATACTAGAAATTGTTTTTAGAGTTTCTTCTAGATATATATTTTATTTCAAATTAAGAAAATGATGATACTATAAGATTTTAAATGACAATATGATGATATGAAATTGCAACAAGTGTTAAGGAGGATGAACATATCAAATTGAGATCATCTTAAGTAAAATAATATTGGGTTTGGAAGTTTGTTATAAGTTGCACCCCAGTGTTTCATCATATAAATGAGTTACACACCCAGTGTTTCATATAAATGAGTTACACCCCAGTATTTCATCGTATAAATGAGTTGCACCCCAGTGTTTCATATAAATGAGTTGCACCCCAGTGTTTCATCGTATAAATGAGTTGCATCCTAGTGTTTCATATAAATGAGTTGCACAAATGAGTTTTACTCCTGTGTTTTAACTTAAAAATAAGTTGCCCCTTGGGTGCAGTTCATTTGTAAGTTGAGACCAGGAAGACATCAACCAAGTAGTACTGTAGTGAATGGGTTATAGGATAGTGATTGATAATGAGTCACCAGTTACATGATCAAGTAGGTAGTACTTATTTTTCTAATTGTTAGTAAATGTATTTTCTCTCATTGTCAAATTCAAATTTTATATAAGCTCCTTCATGTTACACTTTGTTTATAGCTTGCTCAGAGTTATCACCCTCTCAGACCATCAAGTCTGACTAGTAAGCCAGCGATCTCTCTGCTATAACCTGCCACTATTGCCAGCTACAGTGAGACCTTGATTTAACATACTATACAGGGGATGAGAAAGTGTCTGTTAAAACCAACTCTCCATTAAATTCAGATGGTGAGACTTTTTTTCATGATCATAATAGTAATGAATAATTCTGCATTTAGCAGACTTTGTCCTTTAAATCCAAAAATCAGTTTATTCAGCAGACCACAACAGTAACAGACAATTCAGAATTTAATAATCTGTGCTGTTTCCATATGTTCTTTGACTAGTGTCAACGGCCATACCACGCTGAACTCACCGTGCTTGACTAGTATTTTGTCAGTTAAATCCAAAATCTGTTAAATAGGGGTTCATTAAAGGGATATTTTACTTCACTTTCTAATTTGTGTTAGTAGACTGCAAACTTTAGCACCATTTGTTAGGTGTTGCTTCTTGCCTTGCCCTCATCATAGGGGAAATGGCACACTGAACAGGTCATGATATGACAACATTCCATGTCAAGAAAATGCAACAACAACAACAGTAGCATTGCATCAATGCAAATTCATTACACCATTTTCCACTGACTGGAAGGTAAGTACAGTCTTATCCAGCCAGGCATTCCTATGCTTACACCAGTGTCTTACAGTGCTTTCCTCTATACCAAGTCACATAGTATACCTGTATATCTTCACTCTTTCCTGCTCATTCACACTCTGTCAACTCATTCTTTCCCCATGCTCTAGTTCTCTTAAGTGCCTTGTTCTTTATTTCAACAAATTTTCATTATTCCTTCTGCACCTCTCGCATTTATTTGGTTTATCATTACAGTCAGCCCTAATTAAATTCTTTTCTACTGAATTTACTTTTTCTGATACATATTGAAAAATTACACCTCCATATTTCATTATCATACACCAGAGCAAACTGAATCATATTTCTCAATGCTTCCAGTTTAAAAAACTTTTGTTTTTGTTTACATTATTTCTCGCTTGTTTATTTAATCAAACCTAGTTTTATTGATAATAATCTTTGCTTTAGTACAGATTGGCCATCACTAATCTGGCAATCAGTAATCTGGTTCCATCAGTAATCTGGCACTAATTTCGGTTTGCATAATTTCAAATTTCCAAGGTTGCCGCACCAACCCGTTGGTGGCGCTACTTGCTGCATAAGTCATTCAAATGTCTTTTTCTCCATTTATTGTTATAACTTGCTCACTTTTAGATCTAGCCATGGTTCCAACGAATAAAAGAAATGCTTCTCGTTGTGTAAAGCACATACACTGTACATTGTCCGTAAAAGATAAGGTGGGTTTAAAGCCACTTTCGGTTTCCATGAGCTCAGCTCACTCAGATAAGCTGTGACTGGTTAATTTAGGCCTACATATGAGAGAATAGGTCTTTGTGGTAAGTCTGCACTATATTAAAAAATCCTGCAGCACGCAGTGCATAATGAAAAAAAATGACGAACGTGCTTTTGGTGTAAAACAGCGATTTTCCAGTGTATTTTCATATGGTTTGTATGGTTGTTTTCTCGTTTTTTTGGTCTCATTTGATAGAATGGAAGATATATTACAGAAATAGATATAATTTTGATTGGTTTCATGTCGGAAAATACAGTGGACCCCCGAGTAACGAACAAAATTAATTCCAGAAGCCTGCTCAAGTGCCATTACCGAACGAATTTACTCCCTTAAGAAATAATGTCAAGTAGGTTAGTCCATTTCAGACCCCCAAAAATACACTTACAAAAGCACTTACAATATTATACTTACATAATTGTACGATTTCCGGGGTGCTCGTTACTCGGGGGTCCACTCTACCTTCAAATTGAGCTCAAAGTAGTGGAAATGTTCGATTTTTGCAGATTTTCAAGAGTAAACAAATGACATCACCATCCAATACGTGTCCAACTGGCCGGTCTAATACGCAATCACGAATGGGTTGACATTATTTATACAATTACATTATTACAATAATGCAGTAATCTTCATAACAGTAAATCTTCTATATTTTGTGGCAATAGAAATTCAAAATGGAAAGCAAGTGTAATATAAGAGGGGCCTGGAGACGTGACTAATGAACAGAGAAAATACAGTGGACCCCCGGTTATCGGCCATTCTGGCTATCGGCCAACTCGCTTATCGCCTGTTTTTTTGTCTTAACTAAATTTTATTCCGGTTATCGACCATTATTTTGCTTATTGGTCGTATTGGATGCATAATAAATCACTCTTGAGCACATTAAATGTCTTATTTTAGGTTATTATAGACATTTTCATCAATCCATCAATGATATTTTCTTCAAAATTTTACTATAAGAAACACGTTACATAGCATATAAACATGCAATGTTTATATGGTATCGAGTGGTAAGTACCGGCGAATCAAGGAGGAGGAGGAGGAGGAGAGAGGAGGGTAAACATTACGTTTTCTCTGATTCAATGTTAGAGAAAACTGTGAATCTTGCGTTTGGTGCAGTCACCGCCCTTCATACGCATTTGTTTACAATTTTCAACATGAATTATTCATTACTTCTCCCTCTGTTTATGATGGCATGTAAAGGTAGTTGTTAGAAACGATTAAACTCAGTGAACATGGTACAGTGGTACCCCGACTTACGATATTAATCCGTCAGAGAGGGCATATTTTAAGGCAAAACAATCGTTAAACGAATCAATTTTCCCCATAAGAAATAATGGAAATAAATTTAATCCGTCCAAGACTTCCAAAAGTAGTTAAATAAAATATTTTTTAGAACTTTTGGACATTAAATAATAAATAATTTAATAAAGAATACATAAATACACATGCAAATATTGTACAATAACATGTCACTTACATTTATTGAAGAGTTGTTGATGTGTGGAGGACGGGAGGAGGGAGAAGGTGGAGTAGTATGCTAGTGTTTGGAAGGGAATCCCTTCCATTAACACTGCAGGTGGTAAGTTCTTTTCTGGGGTTACTGGCCTTTTCTTTAATGCCACTAGGACCAGCTTGAGAGTCACTAGACCTCTTTCTAACAACAAATTTGTCCAGGGAGCTCTGTGTCTGGCGATTCTTTAACACATCCCTGAAATGACACACCACTGTGTCATTGTACAGGTTGCCAGCACGGCCTGCAACAGCATGGTTAGGGTGATATTCATCCATAAATGCTTGCACATCACTCCATTTGGCACAGATCTCCCTAATCCTTGAAGAAGGCACATTCTTCCATTTTGTTCCACCTCCTCCTCCTCCTCTGAACCATTGTCCTGACCTCTGCTCTCTTGTTCAGTTGCTGTTGAAGCTCTTGCAGATCTTCAGTGGTTAGCTCTTCCTTGTGCTCCTCCACCAACTGTTCCACATCCTCACCACTCACCTCTAACCCCAAAGACTTGCCCAATTCCACAATTTCTTCCAAAACAGGCTCAGGCTCAGGGTTCTGAGGCTCAGCCCCAAAACCTTCAAAATCCTCTCTAGGACACAGTCTGGCCACAATTTTCTCCAGGCAGAGTTCAAAGTCCTGGTAGTCACTCCCTCCCAAGCCTTACCTATAAGGTGTACACAATGCAGCATATGGAAATGTTTTTCCAAAATTCTCTTAGGGTTATGTTCATGTTCAGGTCACATCAAAGCACTTTTGAAACATTGCTTTGGTATAGAGTTTTTTAAAGTTGGAAATGACCTGCTGGTCCATGGGCTGGAGGAGATGAGGGTATTAGGGGCAAGAACTTCACTTTGATGAATTTAAACTCCTCCACAATTTTCTACCAAGTTTGGAGGATGACAAGGAGCATTGTCCATTATCAGGAGGCACTTAAGTGGCAAATTATTGTCCAATAGATATTTCTT
>WNWK01018982.1:0-13070 GCA_009830355.1 Cherax destructor | reverse complement strand
TTAGCACTAGGATCTTTCCTTGGACCCATGGTAGCTTATTTAGCAGTTGCAAGCACTAAAAACAGTGGAATAATGACAATATACTGGTATGAATGCGTGGGTGTGGGTGGGTGGTCGCTCTCGCTTGTAAACAATAGCACTGACGCTCCCTGGAGTGCGCGCTCAGCTGGGCGCCAAGCGGACAGGTCCGGTACGAATGTCGGTAGACGAAACAAACATCGTAAGTCACAATCAAATTTCTTACGTTATAAATATCGGTTATCGAAAATAAGATGATAACATCGTAAGTCGGGGTTCCACTGTAATAATATGGCTGTGTAATGTAGCCCATGGGAGCTACATACTACGTGTACCTACATTACCGCTGCCTTCACTGACTTCCTACAAATAAATATACTAGTATACTACTCACCTCTCGCCCTACATTAAGACTACAAATATTTTAAGGTATGTAATGAATGCACTGTTGCAGTAAATGACAAAGAAGGGAAGTAACCCTAGAGAGGGTTTTGATACCTGAAGACCTTATGGAGGGGGATTCTCAACTCCCTCTCCCCTCCTGCCTTCTTCAATACACCAACAAGAGTCTTCAATAAAGGTATGTAATGTTCATTTATCATTAAAATTTGTGCTTTATATTTATTTCTCATTGTTTTTTGTATGTAAAACTATAGTTAATCCTTAAAAAATGTATTTTTTTTTTAATATTTTTGGGTGTCTGAAACTAATTAATTGTATTTACATTAATTCTTATGGGAAATATTATTTTGCTTTTCGGCCATTTTGCTTTTAAGCCGACCTTTTGGAACAGATTACGGCCGATAACCCAGGGTCCACTGTATTATTTTAGTGCTAGGAATGTCTACATTGTTTATTCTGGACCCTATTTTGAAATTGAAATATCTTCAAATTTGTGTGAAATTGGCCAAATTACTGATCTCTGACCACTTTATTGGGTAGTTGAAATAGGTAAATGGGCAGTTTCCTGTACTCAGTTGACAGAATAGAAGGAATACTAGCAAAATAGTTGAGTTTGGTAGACTGGAACAATGGAATGGGTCAAAAATAGGGCGTAAAATGGGTGAAATTGCCGATGCGTAAATATTGTCATTGGGTTAAGTGTATTCTAACCTAACCACTCTGTAATCCGGCAAAATCACTAATCCAGCTCCCTACAGGTCCCGATAATGCCAGATTAGTGATGGTCAACCAGTATTTCCATGTTGTATATATGTACTGTATTTTTATTTTGGTATTTAAAATTACAGGAAAAATTGGAAAATCTTCAAGTACAGATTGGTCAGGTGGACATCCTCAAGACAAAATGCAAGAAATTTCTGGAGGAAAAGTCTGCACTTGAAAATGAGTTTAAAAGCCAACAAAAGCTTGTAGCTAAAAGTATCAGGTTACAGGGTGAATTGAAATGTTTGAAAGAAGAAAAAAAGGCTTCAGACATTATTCTAGAAAGTTCAAAGAAGGAGAACAAAACTCTTGAGGATAAGATTAAACATCTTGAGAATCAGGATCTAAAATTAAAGGGAGAGAAGGAAGATGTGCATAAAAGTCTTAATATGAGTCAAGATAGAATACGGGAACTGGAAAATATGCTGAAAGAAAAGGATACATCAGTTTTTTATTTAAAAGATCATTTCAAAGAAATGCAGGAAAATTGTCTGAAAATTGAACAGGAGAAAGAATTCCTTGAAAGCACAAAGACAGAATTGGAAACAGAATGCCAGACATTAGCAACAAAGGTAAACACATTACAGGAGCAGCTAAAGATAGTGTTAGACAAAAACAGCCATCTGGAACAAAATCTCACTGAATTACAAACACAGAAAACTGATCAGATAGCTATCTCTCCCACAGAAGTTGAATGCTTCAAAGAAAAAATTGTGGAAATTAAAAAAAATAATCAACAGAAAGACTTAGAATTACAAAAATTACTAGAAGAAAGATCCATTGCAGAAAGATCTATGCAAGAAGAAATTGAGTACCTAAAATCTAGAGAAAAACTCTTAATGCAAGAAAAAAGGCAAAATGAAGATAAATTGGAGAAGATGTGGGTAGATTTAGTGGATTTAAAAAATAAACAAACTATAATGGAAGAAGAATCTTGTAATAATGAAAGAGAGAAAAATGATTTAACTGCTAAGTTGAAAGAAACAGAAGCAGAAAACAAGAAATTAATTGAACACTCAAAACAGAGAGATTTGGAACATAATGTCTTCATTGGAAATCAAAGAGAGTCTGATGAGTTGATTGCACAAGTCAATAAGTTAAGTCTTGAAGTACAGCAACTTACTCAAGAAAATATGAAATTATTAAAAAGCTCTGAAGATTTAGAAAATGAAGTATCTCTAATGAGGGAAAATGTAGAGGTTGTACAGAGGGAAAAAGCATCTATGGAAACAAAGATTTCGAAGTTTGTTGAAGAAGTAGAACAAAACTCTAAAAGTGCTGCAGTAGAAAAGGATAGAGCTGATCACTTGAGCAAACAAATAAAAGAGCTAAAATCCCAGAATACAGAGTTAATTTCCCAAGTGGAACTAATTCAGAAAGAGGCTGAAAGTACAAAAATTTTACTGGGTAAATTGCAAAACAGTGGGATTTCCATAATTTCAATGTGCAGAAAAATGTACCCTGCCATAAGCAAGACTATGCTTATAGATGATCTTGAAGATGTCCTGACCATGATGCAAATTGTTGAAGAAATTCTTTCAGCAGCGCTTGCCAAAAGGGATAATTTCTCACTTGAGAAAAATATGCAGTGTATAGTTCATGCTCTTGGCCATGTTCAGGAACAGAGCAAAAACCTGATTGAGTCGAGGGACTTTTCAGCTTGGGAGTCTCTTTCCTCAGGCTTCAACAATATCAACAAAAGCTTAGTAACATTTTATATGCATGCTGCTGAGATACTTGATGTTGAAAAGGATTTACCTGTGGAAGAAATATTCAAGGATATATCATCACTATATGCTATGTTGTGTACAGTTTTGAAAGATGGAAGAATAACATTAAATAATGTTACAAGCACAGTAGATGAGTTGAGAAAAGAGAAGACTCATCTTGAAAATGTAGCTGCTGAGGCAGAAAAGGAAAAGGAAATTATTTCTCAAAAATTGAATGATTCTTTAAACCACATTGCAAGTATTGTTAAAGAAAAAAATGAACAGTTGGAAAACCACAATAATATTGCTGAGTATGAGAAATCTCAAAAGCTGTTTAATCAGTCTATCGAGGAAGAAAATCTGCTTTTAAAAGAGACAATATCAGAGTTGGAAGTAAAGCTGCTATCGTCAGAAAGCAAAAGAGCTGAACTAGAAACTCGGTTTTTGTTGGAAGAGAGTCAAAACAAAGAAAAAGTTGATGAATTAAGAGAGCAGTTCACTATTGTTAAAGCAGAATGTGAAGTTCTGGCCAGGAAGTATAAAGAAGCTGTTGCAGAAACTGAAAAATTTGAGCAAATAATTGAAAATCAAGTTAAAGATCTTCAGAACCTCTCTATAGAGAAAGATGTTTTAGTTTCTGAGAAGAATGTTGTTAAACAAGAGAATGAAAGTTTAGAAAATGCTTTGGATAATATTACTAAGCAGGATGCTGCCAAGGAGAAAATTTGGTCAGATGAAAAGCAGGATTTGGAAAACAAACTTGCAATAGCATCCAAGGAAAAAATTATACATGAACAGGACTACACTTCTTTGAATGAAAGCAAGAAATTAGTACAAGAAAGTTTAACTGAAGAAAAAAGAAAGCTAGAAGAAAAACTTAAAGCCATCATTAAGGAACAGGAGATTCAGATCCAGGAAGCTGCAGATATGAAGGGAGAAAATAATGTTCTTCAGACAAAAATCCAGACGCTTCAGACAAAAATAGAGCAACTTATTGAGGATGCAAATAAGTTCCAGAGTAACATGAAGGTTGCTGAGGATGAAATACAGGTAAGACAATCAGTAACATTGTGTCTTGACATTTCTTATTTTGATATTTTCTGCAGTAATTGAAACTAGTATGTTTTTGGTTTTGATAACTTGAGAGTGCCATTTGGTATTCATTTTCAGTTTATAATACAAATACTGTAGTAATGTACTGTTCTTTGGTGCTACAGATTTAAATTCTTTTACTCTTTTTAACAATTTTAATAGATTTGGCCTAATCATCTTGATTAATTTTCCCAGAATATATGTTACATAGTGAATCTATAATTATGGTAATTCACCCAGATATTTGGAGCGGAGTTGTGTATATGTATTATTGCAGTAAGGTAGATACGGACACTACCAATTAAATTGCTGTTCTCTTGGAACTTTGCATTTATATGGATTGACCTGGTACCTTCAGTAAATTACCAAGTCATATCTAGGTATGACATTAAAGTTACTGCATAATATTTGTAGTCAGTCAGACCACAATTTTTTCAGGCTTTAAAATATGAAAAGGAACACTTGGAGAAGGAACTTAAAGATGCAGACAACCAAAAGCTTCAGCTAAGCTCTTCCATTGAGGCTTCCACTGGTCGGTGTGAGGATCTTCTAACCGAGCTGAATGGAATGAATAAGATTCTCCGGGAAAGAGGAGAAAGGATATCTCGACTAGAGGATTCTAACAAAGAAAAATCTGAAGAACTAGAGAAAACTACTATTCAGTTAAAGGAATTAAAAGTGAAGGTAAATTGCTTAACTTTTGAATAATTTGTGGCTATTGATACAATCCATGATTTTCCACAAAAGTTCTGCAGTCGGTTAAGTTTCTAAATTAACAAAAATATTTTTATACTGTACCTATACCTTTCCATTTGCCATCTGTATTAATGTATACCTTCTTCACCAGTCTATCATTGTATGATTTTTGTGCCCATACACCTTCAGTACACTGCCACCCATGCATTCGTTTTTTTGTATACAGTTTAGTTAATTTAATATCTTTATTATGCACCCCATTCCCATCCTGTGGGCGGTAGTCAAAAGATTACAGAGGTACATAATGGGCCCAGTATACAGTAGACCGTTATATTACACAGTTACGTTCCTAAAAACGCCATGTTAGGTAAATCCGTGTTAGATAAACTGAAGAACTTATGAAAGCCCCAAAAAAGCCAAGCAACTTTTTTTTTAGACCTCCAGATCTTACAAAAATAAAAGTGAACATGTAATTGTAGTTCATTGTCGTGATGTATTATGTTGTTTTTACGGCTTAAGACTACAACTGCAACAGAAATAATAGTATTCTTACCTTAAATTGTGGGTGCTGGTGTTTGTCAATGATTGTGAAGAGAGTGGAGAGTTATGCTGTGGCCCTACTAGGCTGAGGTGGATGGTAGAGGTTCTGGTATTGAAGTCGATGGTTGTACTGGAGTGTGCATAAATTCTGTAATGGATTTCAGGACTATTTTACTCTGCAGTACATTATACAGCTGACGGTAAGGTATCAGCTGCTCTAGACACCGTTTCACAGCACTGCTTCTGGATTTGTCAGGGTCCTGTTCAGTTAAAAAGTCTAACTTTAAATCAGTAAGTCAGTCAGTAAGCCAGTAAAGTCAGTCAGTCAAGTAAATCAGTCAAGTCAGTCAGTCAGTTATTCATCACACAAACTCATATATTTACCTCATTCTTTTTAATTGTACAAACTGACGCTTCATTAAGGCCAGAGGCTATCTCTTGTCTAATATATCTCTATTTTCTTTGTTAATTCTAAGACTTAAAAGTTTATACCTTTTATTGCCACTTCCAGCAACACTGGTATGCCTACTGGGTGCTATGATTGCTTGGCAGATACAAGATATGGCAATTAACCCTTTCGGGGTCGGTGCCGTACTAGTTCGTTTTACGAGCAGGGGTTGGTGCCATACTAGTACGCGTAAATTCTAGCGGCTTCAAATTAAGCAAGAAACGGCTGGTGGGCCTACATATGAAAGAATGGGTTTATGTGGTCAGTGTGCGCAGTATAAAAAAAATCCTGCACAACACGCCATAATGAAAAAAAAAACCTGTTTTTTTCGTTTAAAACAGCGACTTTGCAGTCTATTTTCGTATGGTATTTATTGATGTATTCTCGTTTTCTTGGTCTCATGTGATAGAATGGAAGATATGTTACAGAGATAGATGATTTTGATTGGTTTGACATTGACAAGTACCTTGAAATTGAGCTCAAAGTAGCGAAAATGTTCGATTTTCGCCGATATTCAAGAGTAAACAAATCATACCATGCGTCCAATACACATCAACTGGCGAGTCTAATATTCTTGCACAAGTGCGCTGATATTATTTATACCATTTTTACAATGATGCAGTTGTATACAACAGTAAATAAAAATTCAAAATGGAAAGCAAAAGTAATGTAAGAGGGGCCTGGAGACGTGACTAATGAACAGAGAAGATGTTATTTTAGTTCCAGGAATGTCTGCCTTGTTTATTCTGGACCCTATTTTGAAATTGGCATCTTTTGAAATTTGTGTGAAATTGGCCAAATTGTCATTTTCTGACCAGTATTTTGGGTAGTTGAAATTGGTAAATAGGCAGTTTCTTGTACTCAATCGATAGAAGAAATGGAGTTCTAGCGAAATAGCTATGATTTTAGTGGACTGGAAATGTATAAAAGTAGTAAGGAGAAAAAGTTAGCATAGAGAGGTTTTCAAAGTAGAAGAGGAGAGGAGTTATGGAGAGAAAAAGAGTTGAGAGAGTGGAAGCAGTGTAATAAGAGAACAAATGAGAGTGGTGGGTGAGATGTTATCATTCAAATTTTGTTGAAATAAGAAAAGTTTTGGAGTGAGATTAACAATGAGAAAACCTAGGAAAGAATGGATTTTCAGTTAAAATAGGAGAGGTTATTAAATGGAGAGTTAAGGTATTGGGAAGATGGAGGAATATTTTGAGGAATTGTTGAAATGTTGATGAAGATAGGAAGCTGTGATTTTATGTATAGGGCAAGGAGGAATAACATCTTATAGGAGTGAGGAAGAATCAGTTGTGAGTGTGGGGAAGTTCGTGAGGCAGTGAGGAATGAAAGGGTAAAGCAGCTGGGATTGATGGGATAAAGATGAAATGTTAAAGGCAGGTGATATAGTTTAGAGTGTTAGTGTATTTAATAAATACTCATACACAATGTACTTTTTTAGTGCTATTACTTGCTTAAACTTTATAATATAAATCAAATCTTGCTTCTAAGTTAATTTTATAAGGTACCTAGGGTTGCAGAGAGCATGCATAATTCCTTGTATAAAGGCAAAGGGGACAAGGAGGTAAAAATATAGGAATAAGTCTGTTGATATACCTGGTAAAGTGTATGGTAGAGTTTTATTGAAAATTAGAGTAAGACGGAGAGCAGGATAGCGGATGAACAAGGATTTAGGAAGGGTAGGGGGGTGTAGACTAAGTGTTTGAGGAAACATATAGGTGAACAATATTTAGATAGGTCAAAGAGGTGTTTGTGGCATTTATGGATTTGGAAAAGGCATATGATAGGTGGATAGAGGGCAATACAGATGTTGCAAATGTATGGAATAGGAGGAGTTATTGAAAGCGTGAAAGTTTTACGAAGATAGTGAGGTACAGGTTAGAGTCATGTGGCTAGAGGAGATTATTTCAGTAAAAGTAGGCCTTAGACAGGGATTGTGATGTCACCGTGGTTGTTTAATATATTTATAGATGGAGTTGTAAGAGAAGTGAATGCTTGGGTGTTGGCAAGAGGTGGGTTAAAAGATAAAGAATCTAACACAAAGTGGATTGTCATAGTTGCTCTTTGCTGATGACACTGTGCTTTGGGGATTCTAAAGAGAAGTAGAGGTTGGTGGATGAGTTTGGTAGGGTATGTAAAAGAAGGAAATTAAAAGTGAATATAGGAAAGAGTATAGATGAGGATAACAAAAAATTAGATAATGGAAGATTGGATATCAGATTGGAGGAGAGAGTATGGAGAAGTGAATGTGTTCAGATATTTGGGAGTGGATGTGTCAGCAGATGGGTATATGAAGGATGAGGTGAATCATAGAATTAACGGAAAAAGGTGAGTGTGCACTGAGGAGCTTGTGGAGACAGAGACTTTATCCATGAAAGCAAAGAGGGAATGTAGGAGAGTATAGTTATACCAACACTTGTATGGGTGTGAGACATGGGTTGGAATGTTGCAACAAGGAGAAGCCTCGAGGCAGTGGAGATGTCGGTCTGAGGGCAATGTGTGGTGTGAATATAATGCAGAGAATCCGTAGTTTGGAGATTAGGAGGAGGTGGGATTACAAAACTATTATCCAGAGAGCTGAGAAGGTTGTTGAGATGGTTTGGACATATAGAAAGGATGGAGCAAAATAGAATGACTTCAGAGTGTATAAATTGTAGTGGAGGAAAGGCGGGTAGGATCGCAGAAGGTTGGAGGGAGGGGTAAAGGAGGTTTTGTGTGCGAGGGCTTGACTCCAGCAAGCGTGCGTGAGCGTGTTAGATAGAGCAAATGGAGACAAATGGTTTAGGACTTGACGTGCTGTTGGAGTGTAGGCAGTAAATTTATGAAGGGTTTCAAGAAACGCAGGCGGACTTGATTTCTGGAGATGGGAAGCTACAGTGCCGGCACTCTGAAGGAGGGGTGTTAATGTTGCAGTTTTGTAGCTGTAGTGTAAGCACGCCTCTGGCAAGACAGTGATGGAGTGAATGATGATGAAAGTTTTTCTTTGTCGGGCCACCCTGCCTTGGTGGGAAACGGCTGATGTGTTAATAAAAAAATAAAAAAAGGATAGGACTACAGTCTAGAATATAGGTGAAATAAAAACAAAAAGTAGATTGTAGAATTAAATGCATAAGTAATGTTAAAAGATGTGTAATGACTAAGGTGGTTTGAGGATACAGAGGACCACTGGTTTTCGTTATTTTTTCGTTCCAGAATGCTGTTCAAGTGCCATTACCAAACGAATTTATTCCCATAAGGAATAATGTAAAGTAGACTAGTCCTTTTAGACCCCCAAAAATACACTTACAAAAGTATTTAAAAAAATACACTTACATAAAAGGGCGAGTTTGAAGCAGGACGAACACCGGGGGTCCACTGTACTTAGTTTGACAGTCTTGCTGCATAGGAAGGAGCAATATGTTATTTTTGTAGAGGGTGGTAAATAGAAAGAATGATGGAATGAAAGGAAAATGCAAGAACTGAAAAGTAGACATACTGACTAATTACAATATCTTGAGTAAGACTGTAGAGGAATATTTATTAGTACAGTGGTACCTCAGGTTATGAGCTTAATTCGTTCCACAAGGCTGTTTGAGTGCCGATACCGAACGAATTTGTTCCCATAAGGAATAATGTAAATTAGATTAATCCGTTTCAGCCCCCAAAAATACACTTACAAAAGCACTTACAAAAATACACTTACATAATTGTTCGAGTTGGGAGCTGTTCGTATGCCGAGGTACCACTGTACGATGTTTTGCCACGGGTTAAGTAAGGCTTGTCAGGAAACAGGACAAGAGTTTCTTGATGTAAGTCTAAATCAGATGATGACTGGCCATTGGAGCTTTTGATCACCTGACCAAGGCCTTCCGCTGGCTTACCAGTCCACCCCGTTTAAAAATATGGTCATTTATTTTTTTTTTTTTTTTGCCACAGAATAGCTTGATCAAGTACACGATAGAGCCAACTTGTGGTAAAACATTGTAGCAATAAGGCTTCCTCTGCAATCAGTATCTTACTCACCATACTGTTAGTACTTTGCCATGTCTTTAGAATTAGAGTATACAGTGGACCCCCGAGTTTCGGCCATAATTCATTCCAGAAGGTTGTTCAAGTGCCATTACCGAACGAATTTGTTCCCATAAGGAACAATGTAAAGTAGGTTAATCCATTTCAGACCCCAAAAAATACACTTACAAAAGCACTTACAATATTACACTTACATAATTGTTCGAGTTTTGAGGTGGTCGAAACTCGAGGGTCCACTGTAGTTTATTATGTAATGTGGTACACACGGTTTAAAAATTTTGTTGTTGGTAGAAAGATGTTTAGAGTATAAAATACTAAATGATTAATGGATACATTCTTTATATTTTACTTGAGTACTATTAAAATGACTGTGGCTTTCTAATGATAATTAGTTTTAGAGCATATGATAATTAGGGACAACTGTAGAAGAAACAATGTGTTGAAGATACAAGATAGAAGCTTCCCTTGGAAATGGAGGTTTCTATTGACCTTCACAACTTCATTGACATCACAGATTGCTAATAGTCCTAATATTGATATTGCACATTGCTAACTGCCCTAATATATTGGTACTATTGCTTCTGTTGTACTTGACCTGGGGAAAGTTTCTTTCACCACTATGAAAAAATATAAATATTGTTTAAGCCACTTCATAAATTTTTCAGACAGTCCTGCCATTAGATAGTGATCCTGGTTCAGTCCATGATTGTCAGAGTGAAGTTATGAGCACGAGTACAATAAGTCGTGCAGAAGATACACAACGAATGAAAGAACTGGAGGACACATTTGAGGAGAGGTATATGAAGGTAAATTATAAAATGTGTGTTGTATTACTGTATGCTTTAAGATGTATGACGTATTCTAACTTCCTATCAATTGTGTGTGGAAGCAACGTTGTGTCTCCTGTTGTGAGAGGGAGGAGGATTCTGAGTGAGGGGACCCATTTTCTCTTTTTTTTTTTTCCTTCAAGGGGTTACCTTGATGCTGGTGAAAGGCTCTTAATCCAAGGAATTGGAATTAACCTCCTTTTCCTTGGATTAAACCTGTTTACCTACCATTCCTGAGGTGCTGTGTGACTGTTAAAGCTTGAAAGCTTACCCATGAATGTAATTTTAATAATCTCTCTATCTCTTCCTCACAAGTGCCTTCCCATCTCATGCAATTGTGAAATAAGGTAATGATGATGACAGTACAATTCCTCACATCCATTTCTCAGTTCAGATGAGTTTATGGATTCTAGGGTCCTCGATTTACAGGCTCAGAAAGGTAAACACCCTCAGATCTGGCTCCCGGTTGTGAGGAATGTCTGAGATTTGGACCCAAAAATGTGAGACCCCTCAGATCTGGAAATCCCCCAGAACCCAGAGCTGCATTTGATTGATTGTACCTGTATTGATATTAATTAAGGATCTAGTTTACCTTAACATTTTGTGATATGAGAATTGCATTTCTACACTTAATCCTTCCTGCTGCACGTGTTTTGACTTGCAGTATCTGCATTGTATGTTTTAGTCATAAATTATAATTGCTGGTAATTCTTTAATGTTATGTTTTTCCAGATGTCAACAAAGCTAGTCATACTTATTTTTTATTTTATTAATAAACAGAATAATTTTAAATTGTCAGCTTGTGTAAATCATGTTAGAAATCTTGGCATTAACCCTTTCACTGTCCAGACCCCCAAAATTAATATTGTTCTCAGGTTCTACTTTAAAAAAAAAAATTCTTCTGAAATGGTAGAGAATCTTTTTCTGAAGGTAATGACACCAAAAGTACAAAATTTGATAGAAAAATTATGAAATTACGCAGGTGCAACATTAGCGGTTTGGGCATAATTTATGCATTGGCAATTTCACTGACTTTGAGTCCTATTTTAATCCTATTCCATTGCTCCAATCAACCAAATTCTTACCTATTTCACTAGTATGTCTTCTGTTCCATCACTTGAGCCCAAGAAATAACCCATTAAACTAATACAGTTATGCTATAAAGTGCAAAGAAGTTAGTAATTTGGTCAATTTTACACAAAATAAAAAATTCCAATTTAGAAAATAGTCTAAAATAAACAATGTAGACATTCCAGGCACTAAAACAACATTGCTTCTGGTCCTTAATCATGTCCCTAGGCCTCTTCTATATTACACTTGCCTTTCATTTTGAATTCATAATCACAAGAAATTGAAGATTTACCTTATTCTCGGATAATAAAATATAACCATGAATGATTGGTCATGGTTTATGGTGTCACAATAATTGAATCAGACCTATTAAAAACTCATGAAAGAGATCAGAGATGTAGAGGAGGGGGCCCTTACCCGTCCTAAGAAAAATTGACAGAAATCAAACACTATTTCTGCTACTTTGAGCCCAATTTCAAGCTACTTCCGGTTTTGAAACCAACCAAAATCATCTTTATTTTAGTGGTATGCCTTGCATTCTATGAAATGACACCAAGAAACAACCAATAAAACTATAAAAGTCATCCAGAAAAACACCTCAGTCACTATTTTAAACCAAACACAAGGTCAAAGTTTTGCTTTTCCTATCATGTACCGCATAGGGCAGGATTTTTTTTATACTGTGCATACTCGCCGCACAGATCCATTCTCTCATATCTAGGCCAAAATTACTGATCACAGCTTGTCTGAGGAAACTTGTGTTCAAAACAGAGATCTACATGAGGGACCCTGGCATCAGTATGGTAGATAATAATAATAATAATAATACTTTATTGAGACATGGTACAATGTTACATGGTAGACATAGTTATACATAGTTATTACATAGTTATTACATAGTTATACATAGTTATTACATAGTTATTACATAGTTATTAATGAGATGTACATGCCAAAAGCCCCTAATATGCTGTGCATTGCGGGCATTCTTAGGACTACTTAATTCTAGACTACATGGTAAAAAGTTATGGTTGATAATTTATAAAATAAGTATAATTGCGTATCTAAGTTATAAAGTTTGAATATAAGTTGAACATATCAATTAATTGTAGCAATGCAACTAATTGAGTGAGATAACAATTTCAAACAATTAATTGCATTGCAGTTACAATTTACGTGGTCATTATAATGTAAATGTTGTGGAAATAGTTAGCTTAGTATGTATTATTCATAACAGGTTTTACATTCAATTGATTAGTCAGGTTTTTACATTAAGTGATTATTCTACTTTGTTGGGAATGTTTGATATTGAGCATTTAGCTTTGGGTGAGAAGGTGGTTTTTTAGCATCATTTTGAATTGGGGTACAGGCAGGGTTTCTTTGGCAATGACAGGTAATGAATTCCAAATTTTCGTGCCTTTTATATGCATTGAGTTTTTACATAGTGTTAGATGGACACGGGGAACATCGAGGTGATCTGTGTCTAGTGTT
>WNWK01018981.1:0-38770 GCA_009830355.1 Cherax destructor | reverse complement strand
ATCACAAGTAATAAGATCTACATTTTCCCAGCTTATATGTGGCATGGTTATTTCTTTTAAAAACATTTAGAATTTTTGCATTTGTTTACATTAAACTGCATCTCCCAAATTTCTCAGACCACTGCATAAAATTATTCAAATCATCCTGGAGTGCCTAATGTCCTCTTTTGGGTTTGGGACGGCCTATTTTTTACAAAATTTACTTTTTATGTTACTATTTATTCCCTCATCTATGTCGTTTTTTAAATTGTAAACAACGGGGGGCCCCAAAAATTCCCCCTTGGGAACACCGCGGGGTTTTCGGGGTTTGGGAATTGTGGTGAATGATGACGACACATTGGGGGGACTTCCTATAAATAAAGTGTTATTTATTTCATGTTCTGTGGTGAACTTAATGGGAAGGTACTAAGCCATTGAGTCTGGGTGGGAACTCATCAATTTTGGGTCATTGGGCAACAGGAAAAGAACATCATTTTCTTCGGAACCAAAAGCTTTATCTGGGAGAATGTTTTTTTAAGAAGTCTGGTCTCAAAAATTCCAATACATGTTGCTGAGTAAGAGGAAAGGGGATTTCCCATTGCCATGCCTTGTTTTTTGAGGGTAGTCATATATATATATATATATATATATATATATATAATATATATATATATATATATATTTTTCAACCAAACCAGCTTGGCTTTGGGGTCCCCCAAGGAAGTGAAGCAGCGGTTCATGCAACAAGGGCGAAATTATCGAAAACCCCGCCTGAGGACAATGCGGGTGGTTAAATTAGATTTCAAGAATGCATTTAACTCCTGAAAAGGGACGTAGTAGGGGGCAGCTGTACAAGAACATTTTCCAGGTCTTTTCCCCTTTTTGTTTCAGCTGGAAAAGCAAGGAATAAATTGCTCCTGTTTGGAGAGCATGAAACCCCACATCATCAGAGGGGTCCAGAAAAACCCCTCTGGGCACCATTTCTTTCTGTATAGCAGTTAGGGAAATCACAGAAAAGACTGCCCCAGTGAGCTAAACATCTGGTTCCTGGATGAGGGCAAACTAGCAGGTACAAAGGAGCCCCTTTTGTAGTGATCTTAAAAGGTGATAAAGGGGACAGGATATGGGTCCATCCTGAATCCATCCAAATGTGAAATCATATAAACCAATCAACAAGTGATAGATGCAGGGTTATAAAAACTACCGGGAGCAACAGTAAATTCCCCCCTACTAATAGTGTCTTGCTTGGAGCACCTCTGGGAAGCGATGCCATTGACAAAACTCAGGAAGAAACTGGAAGAATTGGGGAGAATGGAACAACGAATGGGCAATCTTGACACCCATGATGCCTTGTACCCTCACAAAATGTTTTGAGTTTTTCCCAGGTTGACATATTTCCTAAGAGGGCTCCTTCATAGAAAAACCCTATACTGAAAGAATTTTTGACAGATCCTGAGGCAGATCTTTCCCAAAAGTACTTAACCTTCTCTAGAAGAGGGGCAGTGGGACCAAGCCACACCCCAGGGGGGCCTAGGAGGCATTGGTGTCCGAAAGTTTCCCCAGATTGCTCTACCCCCCTGTCTTCATGCATTGCATCCAGAGGGTTTTGTAGAAACCCAATTTCCTGAACATCTTAGGGAACGTTTGGGAACCGCCCAAAAAGTTCGTTGATGGAGCCAGGATCTGGGATAACCTAACAGGCTCTGAAACCGGGCCTGCCCCCCCAACAACTACAAACAGTCGCACTGGGATGGCCCAATAGTAGAGAATAAGCCTCAGCAATGCTTCAGAGTGTGTCAGGGAAGGATGGGCCCCGCCCCTTGCGGGAGAGCTCCTATGCAGGGGACTTTTTTTTGGCTGTTCCCCCCCACCCTTTAAACACCCCTCGCCCCAAAGACCATCCGCATTGGTGTTGCCCTTCGACTTCCGCCCCATTCTCGCCGAACACAGGGGGTTTTGTGGCGGGGAAGCAGAAACCGATTCGGGACCATGGTCTTGTGTGTCGTAAACCAGGGAAACATTGCAAGACATGAAAGAGGTTAATAACATTATCAAGAGGAGCCTCACAACAGCCGGATGCCCAGCAGTAAGGGAACCACCCCAACTATGCAGATCTGATGGCAGCCAAAAGTGGCCCCGATGGTATCACCCCAAGCCTGGACAGACGGCAAAACGGTGGTGGGACTACACATGTGCATCACCTTGGCTGATACCATCTCCAAAAACAAGGGGAAAGGGGGGAGTTCCCCCTTTAGGGGGTCCCAGAAGTCGAGAAAATATGGGGAACTTGCCCATCATTATATGTTTGTTCCCAAAGGCCCCGAGAACCTTGGCCTGAAGAGGGATCAAGTTCCCAAGGAGCGGGGGAAAAAACTCAACAGGGAACAGGGGTCCCAGGGCAGCTATTTTTTTCCAGCGACTCAGCGCTGCTGTTCAGGGGGGGTAATGAAGCGTATTTTGGCACGCGCCCCAGCTCGGAAGAGCTGGATGAGATTTTCGCATTATAATCAGTGACAAACATTAAAAAATGTACTAGACATGTATCTCTCACCTCGTGTACTGTATATGCCTTCCTTTTTATCAACAATGTATCTCTCAAAACTTTTTTTACCATAATTTTGTAATAAAATATAAACCATTGGTAAAAAAAAATGGTGGTAGGAGAAGTGGAAAACAAAAGGGATCAGGGAAAAAATCCAAAATTCTTTTTCCCAAACCTTTTTATCCACCTTTTCCGAGGCCAGGGCCCACAATTTGTACCCAGAGGTGGACCCCAAAATTTAAAATATATATATATATATATATATATATATATATATATATATATATATATATATATATATATGACACGAAAGATAATGTCCTCTATACTGAAAAAAACTTCTGTATAGAGTACTGGGGACTGATCAAATTTTATAACATCTGTGTTTTATGGTTCTTGGGGTTCCTACCAGCAGATGCGAGAAAATATTGCCAGAACTGTTTAAACCCAGTCAGTCAAAAAGCCTTTGTTGGGAATGATGATAACTGCAAGAAAGGGGGGGGTTTAAAACCCACCCCAGAAGGGGTTTTCCCCACCCCCACCCCAAGAAATTACCACTCCCAACAAGCAGTCCCTTTTACCACCAGGGCCCTTTTTTTCCCACTACACCCAGCACCCTTCACCACTACCCCAGCAGCCACCCCCAAAAACCCCCCAGCAGCCAGCCCCCCCCCCCTTTCACCCAACCCCTCCCCAGCATCCAGAAATTTTTTAACCCCAAACACCACCCCCCCAGCAGCCAGCACCACTCCCCAACACCCAAAAAAACACTCCCCAAAACAGCCCCCAAAACCCCCCAACAGCCGGGCACTACTCCCCCACCCCCCCAGCATTACTACCCCACCCCCCCCGGGCCCCACTACCCCAGGAACCACTATCCCAGCAGGAAGCAAACACCAGGGGCCAGCAACACTACCCGCAAACAGCACCACACCAGCACCCAAAACTATGCAGGGAAACCCCCCATCAAGCACCACCCCCCCACCCCAACCCCCCAGAAAAGGCACCCCCCCCAAAAAACAGCCCAAACCCCCCAACAACCCTACCCCAAAAAAACCAGCACCACTCCCCCGGGCAGCGGGCACCATCCCCAGCAGTCAGCCCGGGTTTCCCCCTTTTTTTCCCATTTTAGGGCCCATCGACTATCGTGGGGGGCCCCGCCTCTAAAGCATTTTGGGGCGATTTTTTTTTTTTGGGGGCGATGCCCAGAGGAATGTAAATATATTTTTTATATGTCTTTTTTTAAAAAACTTTTTTTGGCTTAAAACAACCCCCCTTTTCCATATAAGACAAGTGAAAATTTGTGTATTTTAAAAATTTCCCAAAATAATTCTGAACATTAAAAAAAAATATATTTCATTGTGTTTGTTTATTATTAAATTTAAAATTTTAACGTATCAAAAATTTTAGTTGGGTTAGGCTAAATTAAATTGGCTTGTTGTAATAAGGTTAGGAAAGGTTTTAAATTTTTTTGGTAAAAATTTAAAAAATTTTTTTACATTAACATAAATAAAAAAAAATATTCTTTAAACGTAAAGAAAAATTTTAGGGGGACTTAATTTTAGATGAGTTCTTCAAATTGCCCTTTTTTTCCAAAGGGGGCCCCGACATATATATATATATATATATATATATATATATATATATATATATATATATATATATATATATATATATATATATATATATATATATATATATATAAAAAATATATTTTTAATATATATATATATATATATATATATATATATATATATATATATATATATATATATATATATATATAATATATACATAATAATATTCTAAAAAAGGTGTAGCTTCCTGTTTAATTTTCAATTGATAATTTTTTTTAAAGATATTTATTTTTTAAAAAAAAAAAAGGGGTTTTTTCCACAAACCCTTTTTTTAGATGATTTGTATGGTGTCTTCAGTGGGTGAAGACTTCCCCCCAATTTTATTTTAGAAAGTTTACGATCATCATTGTGCAGATTTTTTTGTTGAAATAAATTGACCACTCTTTTGTCAAAATTTTACTGACGCAATAGTGTTTGATTCCGAAATTTCCCCTTTTTTACGGTGTTATTAGATTTGAAATTTTTTTCACTTGTCGAAGTCAATACGGGGCTTTTTCCAGCTCAATTTTTCCCAAAGGTTCTCTCCCCTTTTACCCCCCTTTAAAAAGGGGGGTCTTGATGATGATTAGGGCCCAGATTCAAAGTTTAAACTACACCCCTTTTTTCCCGGGTTTTAAAACCCATTTTTCCTTTTAAAAGGGGGCTGATTGACCCTTTATATTAACGTTGACAAAAAAAATGAAAACTTATAAATATAACCAAAAGTAGAATGAACGAACCCGCCCAAATATGAAGGGGGGATAAAACCTTTCCTCCCTTTTTTGAGGATGATAGACAGCCCAAACAGCATTCAGCCGTGGAACAACAAAACCCCAGCTACAAGATAAAAAAAAATGTTCTTTGAACGCTTTGTCCACATGATTGCTCTTCTGTGCGTTTCTTAATAGTTATTAAATCTGTAAATTTTTCGCGTGACCGGGAAAAAAAAAGGTCAAATTTCCCCTTCCCCCCATTTTCACTTTGGGTGCAAAAAGGTGAACAATTGATTTTGGAAACAGAAAATAGAGTAAAAAAAAAAAATTTGGGAAGAAAAAAGAGGAGAAAAGGGAAGAAGAAGGAAAAAAGAGAAGGGAAAGAAAAAAAGAAAAGGAGAGAGGGAAAAAAGGGGGGAAAAAAAAAAGGGGGAAAAGGGGGAATTTGATAAAATAAAATGCGGGCCCCCCAGGGGGGTCCAACTTCCCCCCGTTCCCTACTTGTTTTTTCATAACTATAAAAAGCTTGAAAAATGAGCTGATGCAAAAAAAGCTCTTAGCTTGTCAAAAAAAAGGGAAACCCCTTAGCTTTAAAGGCTTGTCAATAAAGCTGGGGGTCCTTAACCTAACCTTGAAAAACCCTTTTAAGCCCCGGTTCAAGACAAACCCCAAAAAAGGGTTCTTTCAGGTATAAAAATAAGATTAGGGAAAAAGGACTTAAGAGTAACTCAGTTCAGATCACGACAGTGATAAGGATTTTTGGAATTTTTTCAATGCCTATTTTTTCCCCCCGTTTTTTTAAAAAAGATACTTGAGAAATTAAAAAATTAAATTATGTAGAACAGGACGATAATAAATTTTACTATTAGGGAAACCCAGCAGGGCCCCAGACAAATAAAAAAAAACCTAACAAATCCCGGGCCCCCATGAACTGTTTGAAAAAGGGGTTTTTAAAAAGGGAAAGTAAAAAAAGGAAAACATACCTTTCGCAAATATTTTCAATATATCACTACAATTCTTTGGGGAACAAGTAAAAAAGGGGAAATAATACCTTTTTTCAAGGAGGTGACAGGTCCAGTTTCGAACTAAAACCCAATAAGCCTTACCCCCATATTTGGGGAAACATAAATAATAATTCCCAAAAAGAAATTTCCCGATCTTGAAAGGCAAAAAAGATTAATGAACCAGCAGGGTTTTTTAAAAAGGGGGGGTTTTTTGTTTTTAATTTTTTTTAAACCCCTAATATTTGGGGAAGGAATTTTTGAAATTTAAAAATTTTGATATTGGTTTTGGATTTCGCAGGCTTTCGGAGGGTTCCCCATCGGGGGCTTTTAAAAAACTTGGGGGGAAAAGGAGGAAAATTTTTTTGGGGGAGGCATGGTTGACAAATAGGCGGCAGAGATTTAAAAAGGGGGAAATCAGAGTGGGGGAACGTCACAAGCGGTTTTCCCCGGGGGAATGTTTTTTTTTGTTACAACCAAAAAAACCCCATAGATGAGGGCATAAATAGCTTTGAAAATTTTTTGGGTGATACCAAAATAGGCCTTCCATTTCATTAAAAAGGGGGCATTAGAGCACCCAGGAAGATTTGAATAGACAAATGGGGGTCGGAGAAGTGGCAGATGAGTTTAATAAGACAAATGAAAAAATTCAAATGTTGGACAAAAATAACCACAAAATAAACTAAATAAAGATTTTATTACGGATTGCGAAAAGGATTTAGGAGTTCTTAGGGAATCTGAAACCAAAAAAACAGTATTTGTTGCAAAAAGAGCTAACAGAATCCCTTTTGGTTCATAAAAGTATAAACAATAGAAGTCCTAGGTTGTTCTTCAACTCTATAATTTTTTTGGGTTTGGCCTCATTTAGATTATGCTGCACAGTTTTGGTCACCGTATTATAGAATGGATATAAATGCCATGGGGAAAATTTCAAAGGAGGATGACAAAGTTGATCCCCCTGATCAGAAATCTTCCCCCCGAGGATAGACTGAAGGGGGGAGAAGATCTCTAGAAAAAAGGGGAAATTTGGGGGGAAAAATGATTGGGGGGTTTTTAAAAGGAAAAAAAAGGGAAATTTAAAAAAGAGAATGCAAATGGGTTTTAAAAAAACTAGTATTGACAGGACCCAAATGGTTTTAAATTGGAAAAAAATTTTTATTAGGAAGGATATAAAAAAAAATGGTTTTTAGAGTTTGGGATGAGGGGAAAAAACTTTTCCCCCCCCTACCGTCATAGAAGCTAAGGTTGTGTAGTTTTTAAAAAAAAAATTGGATAAAAATGAGTGAGTTGGGCCACTAGCTTGTGCTACTAGGTCAGATGGGGGGCCCCCCCCTAAGTGAATGTGAATGTCAGTCAGTGGTGCCCCTTTTCTTACCCCCAGGGGGACCTCTGTGTACTGAACCACTTTCCCCGGGGAAGACTTTTCTACTGTGCTCTCCCTTAGCAACCTGAGTTTGGGGTGAGGGGTTCCCTCGACTACGAGCACCCCCTTTTCCCCAAACGGGGGGAATTAAGGGAAAAAAAAAAGGCAATTAAAAGGGGGTGGTATATAAAAAGGGTTACCCCCGGGGAAAAATGTGGGAAAGATCAGACCAATGAATGGAGGGGAGTCGGATCTAAAAAGGGGCGAAGCTAAAGGGAAAAAGGCCCCGGGGACTCCCCCGGGAAAAACCCGCAACTTTTTTTCCTTGTTAGGGGAATTGGGAAAAACCCCCCGAAGATCATTTTTTACAAAACCGTTTAAGAACTCTTTTCAAAAACCCCCAGTCGGGGAAGAACATTGTTTTAGTTGGGGGCAGTCAGATTAGGTTTAGGGGAAAGGGGAAATTTTTTCTTGGGATAGGAATAGGAGGCAGGGGGGGTGTTATCCGGGGGGGCTGGGATGAAGGATATTTTTAGCCGTGGGGGCGGGGGTCAGAGATAAGGGGGCAACGATTTCTGTCTCAGTGCTGGGGGGAAAAAATGTTGGCAGACGTAGGGGGGAGGGCGATTGCAGCTATAGGTCAGCAATAGAAAAATTTTTGAAAGGGGGGAACCCCCGTCATATGGCTTTTCCAAAGGGCCCGGATTTGGGGAAAAAAATTTTTGTCCGGGCAAAATTTTGTCAATTGCGGGGGCAAATATTGTAAGGAAAATGAAAAAAAAATTTTATTGACAACGGGGAAAACCCCTTTTTGGGAAAAAGACATGTATCCCGGGGTTTACTTATCTGGGGGGGGGGTTGGGGGCACTGGCAACTGCAGTGGGGGTAGCTGTTAGGGCTTCAAACTAGAAAAGTTAGTGGTATGGGTTATGGGGAAAAAAATTAAACCCCCAAGTGTTTTTTATGAATTTAGGAACAAATAGGCAGAATAAGGTGGATATTGGAAAGCCAGTGGCACTGGGTAAAAAGGACGAATGGGTATGGGGGAAAAAAACGGGAAATGAACAGGAAGAGTAAAAAAGAAAGGGAGGTTCTCAAAAATTTTTTTTATTTTTTAAATTCGTAGTGCAAAAAATAAGAGGGGGGGGTTTGGATTATTTTGCAAAGTGCAGGATTTTGGGGATGTTTTTGCATTAACTGAGACGGGGTTTAATATGAAAAAAGGGGAACCTGCTGAATGTCACATTTGGGGTTTTAAATTGTTCCAAGTAGACAGAAGAAAGGGGAAAAAGGGGGGGGGGGGCCTTTCCTATGTCCATGATTTTTAAATTTTGCATAAAAACGGGAAAAGCCTGAAATAATACATACAAGTCTATCTGGATAGAATTTTCAGGGGGAAAAAAAATTGATTTTAGGCGTGATATCCGTCCTCCAAACTTAGATGGGGGAAAAAGGAGACTTTTTGGGAAAAATTTTTGTTGGGGGCCCAAAAAGGGGGCCCCAAAAAACGTAGTAATTTGGGGGACTTTAACTTTAGTCAGATTGATTGGAATTTCTTGACAGGAAATTTGGGGGAATCTAACGACTTTTGGGGGAAAAAAATTAGGTTTTTTTTTGGAAGCAGTTTGTGACAGAACCTAAAAAAGAGGAAATAACCCCTTTTTTTTGGTTCTTTAAAAAACAAAAAAACCCCTTGTTAATTTTAAGAATAACAGGGGATAATAAGGAAAATTCAGTAACTGTCCCAAATTTCCTTGGCTGATTACAAGGGGATTAGAGAACACTTATCATCTGTGGGGGGGGGTAACGAAAAGTGCTATCAATATGACAGCTTTCTTAACACTGTACGGCTCCCCAAAAAAACATTTATCCTATAAAGAAATTAGATAAATTTTTAAAAAGAGACTATGAAATTAAAGTTGAAAGGGAAATTTTAAAAAAATAACCCCAACATTTTTTTAGGTTTAAAAAAAGTTAGAGATAAGATAGGTCCCTTAAAAATAACTCTGGGCATCTTACTGACAAGGAGAATGATATGCTTATTTTTTAAAAATGATTTTCCTGGGTTTTTCCCCGGGGGAAAACCCCAAAAATATCCCAGAAATTAATTTTTATACTGGCCCTGATGAAGATTAAATTGAAATGACAGTCACTGGGGGAAATGGTTTTTGAAACAAGTTGACCTTTTTAAACAAAATAAAAAAGGGTTTTTATGAGCTTTTTTTAAAGGGGTTTTTTTAAAGGGAAAGCAAAATGGAACTCGGAAAAACCTTTTAAATTTAAAATTTTTTTAAAAATTTTTTCTTCAAACAGTGTCTGATATGGGGAAGATGGCCAATGTAATTTTTCCCCCTTTTTTAAAAAACAGGGGGACAAAAAACTGCCCCAAAAATCCCAATAAGCCTGACATCAATTGTAGGCAAATTACTAGGAAAAAAATTTTAGCTGATAATGAAGCCATCTAGAAAAAACAATTTTATAAATGATATTTTAAAATGGATTCACGAAAAATTTTTTGTAAGGCTTTTGATAAGTCCGAAAAACCCGGGGGAAAAAAAAAGGGGCTCATGGCATTGGGGGAAAAAAAAATTTTTATGGATCAGTTGGGCACTAATAGGGGAAAAAAAAAGTATGGGGGAAAAAAAAGGGGAAATCCGAGTGGGGGTCCCCGTAAAAAGTGGCGTTCCACAAGGATCAGTCTTTTGGGGCCCCCCCGTTTTTTATAATATATAGATGGGGAAAAAAAAGGTATAAAAAACCTCCCCCAAAGGAAAAAAAAAAAAATAAAAAGTATAAGTGATCCTTTTTTACAACGTTTCGCCCACGCAGTGGGGGTTTTCCCCCCCCAAACAGATCTACCGGGATACAAGATACCGGGGGATTTTAAAAGGGTTTTGTCGGGGGGGAAAACGGTCAGGTGGAGAAAAAGGGGCGGGGGGAGGGGAAAAATTTAGTCGGGTGGAGAATGCCCATTTTTAGTTTTCAGAGGGAGTGTGATGGAGTCTTTTTAACACGGGCTTCTCCCCCGGCTAAACCTTTAAATACTCTGTTTCTTTTTAAGGGGGGGTCTGTTTTTTAATCGATCCCACCGCGTGGGGAAAAGCTTATAAAGGGGGCCCCCATACTGTTTTTTCGTTTATTTTTTTTATAATATATATCAATGAACTTGATGAGGGGGAAAAATTTTTTTAAAAAAACCTTCGCCGATGACACGAAGATAGGAAGAAAAATTTTTTTTAAACGTAGATGTCAGGGAGCTTCAGGGGGATTTAGACAAACTCAATTCCCGGGCAGAAAAATGGCGATGCAATTTAATGTAGATAAATGCAAGGTTCTGGGGAAAAACGGGAGTGTCCCCCAAACCCCAACACTTATAAGTTAAATAACGTAGAACTTAGCCTTTCAAGCGGAAAAAAGGGGGTTGGGGGGTTTTTGGAAAAAAACAACCCAAAAACCAAGGCAGTTTTTAATAAGCGTACGTAATAAGGTTTTAAAAAATTACTGGGATTTATATCAAGAAGTGTAAGCAACAGAAGTCCCCCGGTTATATTAC
This sequence comes from Cherax destructor, assembly GCA_009830355.1. Lineage (NCBI taxonomy): Eukaryota > Metazoa > Arthropoda > Malacostraca > Decapoda > Parastacidae > Cherax > Cherax destructor. Next base: position 28,003 of record WNWK01018981.1, on the reverse strand, counting down.
GGGTTTTTTTAAGAACATAAGAAAAGTTATAAATTTGGGGGCATATGCAACATTTGGGTATCTTTTTTGAGGGGAAAAAATTTCCCCCCCACACTGGCTTCATTAGTCCCCAAACAAAGTAGAAAGGTGTAAGGGAGGAGGAGTTTGAGGTAAAAAAATTCCTTGGCCTGGAGGGCAATTTTTTAGTCCATCAATCGTGTAAAAACAGCACAGTCCGAAAATTTTTGGTTTTTATCTGTAGCCCCGGTGAGGCAACGGGAGGCGGGGTCATAGTGGTCCCCCTCCACTAGTCAAGTGGTCTTCGTCCTAAATTTGGGGGAAAATAAAACCCAAAAAAATAACCCTGGACCTTTTTGCTTAACCGGTTAAACCCCCAAAAACTGTTTCCTTTTTCTCCATAACTTTCTTTTTTTGGGTTTTAAAAGGGTTTCTGTTTTTCCCCCCAAACCCTTTTTTCCAATCTTTTTCGTTTTTTCTTATGGGGGGGGGGGGTTTTAAAAATCCCAGCTTAAAGGGGGAAACCCTTTTTTTTCTACATTGAACTGCATCTGCCCCTTCTGACCGGAATTGGTTTGTCAAATTTTAAAATTCCTGACATCTCGTTTAAAAATTTTCCCCTTTTTTCGTGTAATCGGCAAAGTCTATCCTGTTTTCCCCCCAAAAACCTTGATATATATTTATAAACAACAAGGGGGCCCAAGGGGGGCCCCGGGGAAATTTCCCCCTTTTAAGTCCCCCCATTCCCCCTTTTCCCCCACTTCTGCTTCCTTTGGGAGCCATGACTCGACCCCCTGCCCTTTTTTCCCCCCAAAGCCATGAGCTGCCATTTTTTTAAGGGGCCGGGGGGTTTTCCCCCATAAAAAAAATTTTTAAAAAAACTAAATAAAAATATCTTTTTTCGTGATAAACAGCCTCAAAAGCTTTCTAAAAGCTTAAAAATTTGGGGGTGGGGAGGAAGGGCCCCCCTTTTGAATCCATGCTGGGGGTCATTAATCAAAATGGTTATCTAGATGACTTCTAATAATATCAGCTATAATTGACTCCAGTAATTTTTCCTCCTGGTGAGTTCGCTTTATTGAACGTGGTATTTTGGTAATGTTTTGTCCCCTGCTTTAAAAATAGGAATTACATTAGCCATCTTCACATATCGAACACCCACCTATTGAAGGATGGTCAAAAATGTTAGATATTGATTCACAGAGTTCCATTGCATTCATAGAACCCTTGCAAACTCATCAAAAGTTCAACATTGTTTTGTTCAGTCGGTCTACTATTTCATAACCATTTCATAGTAACAATGATATTACATAATTTATCTTCTTCAAGGCTACTATACAAATTATTGGAGGGTAGCACTACAAGAAGGCCTGCTGGCATCATACAAGGCGGAAGTCCTTATCAAAACCACCGCTACCCTGGAATTTGCTCCCGTACTCGACACTAATCAAACTGGCCCCCTCCCACTCATATATTTGTCAATCTCTTTTTAAAGCCATAAGGTCTAGCCTCTATCACCCTACTCGGAAGATTGTTCCACGCATCTACAACTCTGTTCAGCAAATATACTATATTCTTTCAAATAAATTTATCAATTTAAATCCGTTATTTCTGGTTCTTACTTGGGTTCGATATCGCAGTATTTTATTAATATCTTCATATATTTATGCCCATCATCACTTGTACATAAATGATATCCCTGTTCTGTCTCCAGGAAGTGGAGATTCAACGCTCTAGAGTCTATCTTCATACGGGGATTTCTTATACTGTAAATCATTTTAGTCATTCTTCTCTGTATAAATATCATGATCTATATCTATTAGCCAATGAGGACCAAAACTGGACTGCACCATTACGACAGGTCACTAGTGATGTATATGAGGCTGTAAAATAACTTTGGACTTCTGTTGCTTATACTTCTTGAAATAAATCCTAGTAATCTGTTAGCCTTATTGCCTTTTATAGGCCCTGTTGTACTGGCTTTAGATTTCTGCTTACTATGACTCCCAGTCTTTTTCACATTCTGTATGATCAAGCTCTACTTCACCTAGTTTATAAATTCAGGGATATTTTCATTACCAACGACTAGCACCTTATACTTGTCATTGAACTTCATCTGCCGCTTTTCGAACCAAGACATTAATTTGTCCAAATCCTCCTGAGTTCACTGGTATCCTCCTCAGAATGAATTATACCTTTATTTTTGTATCATCAGCAAATTTACTCATGTCACTTGCAATTCTTGTCAAGGTCATTTATGTCAATACCAGAACTATTTACATTCGATCACTATCAGTGACGCCACTAATTGACTAATCCATTAGATTGACTAATGTGAGGAAACTCTCACTGTTGGATAAGCATGCCTCTATCCATTACTGAAACTTACCTCTCCTATATATGCTGCACTCTTAAAGTCCTACCTGTTGAACAGTGCAGTGTTATTTATGAATACCACCATCCAATTACATTATATCATATTTTCTTTTTTATCGCCACTTGCACAAATGTTTGTTAGAAAACGTCAATCTAGAATTTGTCAACAGAAGCTTATTGAAACCATACAGACCATTAATAAGTATGATGTTTACTAGTGACTAATATTATCAGCCACAAGTAATTTTAATAATTGCCACCATAGTTTTGTGAGGCTTTATGAAATTGATGGATGGATCTTTGTCCTGGCAAGCCTCCAGATTCCATTTATATCTTCCCTCTCTGGCATAACACCAGTGGTGGTTCTCCTTCTGTTAACTATTAAGCTAGTTCCACATTTTGCATTCTTTAAAGTACCTAGAAACACTCACAGTCAGTTAGACACTTCTTTCAGTTTATCCTATCTGTTTAACACTATGCCTCATGAGCAATAATATATTATTAATTGAAATCTTCAGAACTGAACAACTGCCATTTCTAGAATCTCATTTTGTCTTTTCTTTTACAAGATAAAAAGTAGTCAATAATAAGTGTTGTTGATTCGTTATCAAGTCAACTATCAAATTCCCAATTTCAGATCCTTTTTTCTCTTTTACTACAAATCCCTGCTACTTCTTGGATTAGATGCGTTATTAGCAACCTTAATCTCATAGTCGTTTAGCCTTCTAATCCCTTTTTACTTCTCTTTTCAACTGAACATATTGGTCAATAAGTTATCTACTCTTTTGTGCCTATAATTCCTCTTTTCTCCCTAGATGTTTTGCTTACTCCTGTTAATCCATTTGGATCGTTGATATGTTGACCTAATTCTCTCTGGGGAATAAATATACTCTGTGCACGTTGTACATTATTAAGAAAAAAATCATAAACGCAGATCCCATCGTAATCGTTAGCTAGATTACCCCAGTCGAGATTAGACAGGTGTTCTCTAAGTCCAATATAGTCGGCAGAACGAAAATCAGGAACTTTTACCGTATTATCCCTATTCTCGTACTCCCAGGTAATATTAAAAGTAATGGATTTGTGATCACTTGCGCCAAGCTCTTCAGTGATCTCCAGATTATTTACAAGGGTTTCTTTATTTGGCAAGACTAGGTCAAGCAAATTATTACCTCTGGTAGGCTCTGTCACACACTGCTTCAAAAAACAGTCCTGAACTACTTCCATAAAGTCACTGGACTCCAGATTACCGGTCAAAGAAGTCCAGTCAATTTGACTAAAGTTAAAATCCCCTACTATCACTACGTTATTGTGTCTAGAAGCCCTAACAATTTCGTCCCAAAGAAGTCTCCCTCTATCGTGATCCAAGCCTGGAGGTCGGTATATTACACCTACAATAAGTTTTTCTTGACCTTCTAGAAACTCTACCCAAACAGATTCTGTTAATGATCCATCTATTTTTATGCCTGTTTTTATGCAGCAATTTATATTTTCTCGTACATATAATGCAACTCCACCCCCTTTCCCATTATATCTATCTACATGGAACAACTTAAACCCCTGAATATGACACTCAGCAATCATATCCCGACTCTTTATATTATACAGTCATACCTCGGTTAATGATATTAATCCGTCAGAGAGGGCATATCTTTAACCGAAACAATCGTTAATTGAATCAATTTTCCCCATAAGAAATAATGGAAATAAAATTAATCCGTCCAAGACTTTCAAAAGTAGTAAAATAAAATATTTTTTAGAAATTTTTGACATTAAATAATACACAATTTAATGAACAATAAATAAATACACATGTAAATATAGTACAATAACATGTCACTTACATTTATTGAAGAGTTGTTGATGTGTGGAGGACGGGAGGAGGGGAAAGGATGGAGTATAATATGCTAGTGTTTGGAAGGGGAATCCCCTTCCATTAACACTGCAGGTGGCAAGTTCTTTTCTGGGGTTACTGGCCTTTTTCTTTTAATGTCACACTCCCTGCATGAATGGTACACTTCCTGCATGCCTGCTACTGTGTTGTGGGGTTCTTTTCATAGATTTGGTAATATAACAGATGATGAGCTTGGTTTTTGGTAGCGTTTAATGAGGCGTTGGATATATGGGAGCTGAGAGCCTATGCTTGTGTCCGCCTGCTATGCCTACCCGAATGGTACTGACTACTAGGGCCGCCTGGCACTGGGGCATTCATAAGGCAGGCCTATCATTGGCTAACACAAGTCACATGGTAATCACGTGAACAGCTATGGCACAGCCGTTAGAAGTACGAACCGTACAGCTTGGGCATGCTAAGTATGGCATCTCGACATACAACTATACAAACTAAGGACAACAGGCAACAACTCTCAGCTGATTCTATACAATGTCAAAGTACACAACAGTTGAACAGTATACTTCACATGGATGTTATCGTGACGGAATAATCTACATTACTATATGATGCATCATGATACATAGGAATTAATTAAATGAGCTCATTCTAGAAAATCATTATAAAGAGATAAAAAAAAATAATTTGTTCGATCGAACTGTCTTCATGTGATCTACGAATTCTGAGGAAATATATTTACAAGAAGGTAGTGATTAACAGAGAAGGTAGATCTGGTGCACTCAAATCTATACTGTTAATTCTCAGAACTCGGAGAGAACGTGAACACATTAAAAAATAATTTTTGAATAATACTAAGTAGATATTATAACACACAGTTAAACGCTTACTACATATTTATCTATACAGATTATTTACATTTAACCCCAACTCTGCTAGGGTGAGATTGATATAGGCTGTATGATTATCATCTCTGGGTGGATCAAACTCTGTTACAGTAGGTAACTCAACTTCTGATTGAGGAGGCTCTACACTGGTATCCACAAATGATACTTGAGGATTTCTTAACACTTGTCGTGTACGTAGGGAATAACGACATTCAGGTTGATCTGACTGATCATTAGAGGTAGAGGGAACAGCAACAGGAGAAATATCAGATTCTGTCTCACTTGTCTGATTGTCAGGGACTTCGTCATCATCATCGCATACTAACTTCATATGATCTAAATGCGATTCTTTAAACTGACCCGTACTAATTTCTCTAACTTTATACTTGTTGCCGTTAATATGTTCGACTACTCTATAAGGACCAACGAACTTTTGATCGAGTTTTGGCATTGCTGAAGTTTTATTAAAATTGAACAACATGACTCTGGACCCTACTTGAACTTTAGTCGGTTTGGCTCTAGTAAATTCTGCTGTTGACCTATGAAGTGTTTCTCGAATTCGTCTGAAAACACTTTGAGCTTGACTGGTACGAACTGCTACGAAATCATCTGGATTGTAAGTCGGTTTCGGATTGGAATATAACAGCTCATAAGGCAAACGCTTATCGACACCGTACAGTGCATAATGAGGGGTATCACCTATTGAAGCGTTAAAGGCAGAATTTATGGCACATTGAACATCAGGAATGACTTCATCCCAGGTTACACTATTGGGATTGATGGTAGCTCTCAAAACGTCAAGGACTTTCTTATTAGTTCTTTCTGCTAACCCATTACTAGCAGGATGGTGCGGAACAATGGTTGATTTTGTAATCTTGTATAGTGTACACAAGTTTTCTAGGATCTCATTACAAAATTCACCTCCATTATCTGTTATGAGGGACTTAGGAGTGGTATGTCTACAGATTATACGTTCCTTGAATGCTTTTGCTACTGTTTCGGCAGTCTTATCTGGGATAGGAACTAACTCACAGTATCTGGTAAAGTGATCGACCATCACACACAGATGTTTGTTTCCACTGAGGGAACATTGGAAGTTGGTCAACAGATCTAGTGCAACTCTTTCCCATGGCTCACTAGTAGTAGGAAAGATCTGGATTGGATTAGGACCAGTGACATTACCTTTATGTTTCATACAGACACTACATTTCTTAACATACTCAGTAATATCAGTGGACATACGCGGCCAAAAATATTTCAATCTGGCTTGTTTCACAGAACGATCCATACCAGGATGTGCAACATCTGGTACATCATGAACTAGCTGCAAGGCTACTTTCACTAGTGATTGTGGAATTACTAACTGGTATACTCTTCTACTAGGATTACCCAGCTCGGTAGTGTGATACAGTAATTCTTGGTTCATGACAAAGTCACTGATGGGTGCTGGTGGCTTCACAGAGAGAATAAGGTCTTCCTGGAGCAGGAATCGAACCACACCAGACCACAAGGGGTCTTGTCTTTGAGCAGTCTTTACATCCTCAGCACTAAATGGAGGATCGGCAGTTACTACACTGACATGACGCAATAAAGCATTAGCAACAACATTGGATTTGCCAGGCAAATGTTCAAAGGTCGGATTGAACTCTTGGATGGTCAAGGACCATCTGGCAAGTCTTGCAGTGGGTTGTTTATTCTGGAATAAGGGTATCAACGGGGCATGATCTGTTAAGACGTGAACAGGGTACTGGTAAATGATATCTCGAAAATGCTTTAAAGACCAAACTATAGCTAAAGCTTCTTGCTCAGTAACTGTGTAATTACGTTCAGCTTTAGTAAGGACTCGGCTAGCAAATGCAACTAATCTCTTAAACTAAGTTTTCTATATTCACTAAGAACTGGGAACACTTTCCTACTGAAGGAATGAACAGGCACGGTGGAGTGGAAGGACTCTCCCCGGGTGAAATAGAAAGCTCAATAACACAAAGTATGAGCAAAGGAGAACGGCTCTCACTATCTCTTACTGCAGGTAATAATTACTCGACACACGACACTTTACTCTGCAAAGGACTTACTGTCAACTGGGATAATATCACTATCTAGAACACAACAACAACAGACACTCTAGTAAGCACTAGCTGCTACAGAGACGTCTTTCTGTAGGCGGCAAGTGACATCAAGAGATGGCTTAACTCATTTCAAACAGTCTTTACTCAACAAAGCGTCCCCTGGAGAGGAACTACCACTTGAACAAGAGCCATCACAGGGATAGTACACTATCCTGTGTGCAATTATGACTGGATTCCAGACAGGAGTGACAGTTTGTACTAGTATCTTGACCGCTCGGCTACGTTAATACGTAATACACAAAGCTATCAGGACTGAATTTGAACTTCACATTCCGCAGAACTGTTATAACTCTCTGATACAAGCTGTGAGAACAAACCCCCCTGTGGTTTAGCGCTTCTATTTGATTATAATAATAATAATAATGTGAGAACAAACTCATTGCTCAAGAGCTAGATACAGATCACTCCTCGATGCTCCCCGTGTCCACCTAACACTATGTAAAAACTCAATGCACATAAAAGGCACGAAAATTTGGAATTCATTACCTGTCATTGCCAAAGAAACCCTACCTGTACCCCAATTCAAAACGATGCTAAAAAACCACCTTCTCACCCAAAGATAATTGCTCCATATCAACCATTCCCAGCAAAGTAGAATAATCACTTAACGTAAAACCTGACTTTAAAGTCAATGTAATGTATGAATGAACGATTGAATGAATGAATGTAAAACCTGTTATGAATAATACTTACTTAGCTAATTATTCCCAACACTTATATTATAATGACCACGTAAACTAACTGCAATGCAATTAATTGTTTTAAATTGTTTTAAATTGTTATCTCACTCAATTAGTTACATTGCTGCAATAAATTGCTACAATTAATTGATATGTTCAACTTATATTCAAACTTTAAAACTTAGATAAGCAACTTTACTTATTTTATAAATTATCAACCATAACTTTTTATTATTTTATTATTACTATTGCTTTAATTTGTTTAATCTGATTAAATTAATTTTATAATGAAGACAAAAGTACAAAACTATGTTCAAATTTCATAGCTTAAATACTCACCTTTACTCATTGTATACTATCTACAATAATTCTTACAATCTAGTTTTAAGTTAATTTTAAGTCTGCCCAAAATGCCCTGCATACTAGGGGCTTTTGTCATGTACACCTCATGTAATCTCAATAACCAAATGTAATTCTTTGTATCATGTCCAAATAAAAATTATTATTATTATTATTATTATTATTATTATTAAGGAACTATCAGGATCACGAAGGAAACTATATTGACTCTGTGGCTGGGTAGGTCTAGCATTCGTTAAGGGACTATCATCAATTTCAGCAAGGGCATTTGGAACATTAGGGGACTGAATGCCGTCATTAGCTACACTACTGTGAGGTAAGTGAGGCATACTTGCAATGAAAATTGCACAAAAACTAAGTCAGGTAAAAATGAGAATGGCAAAATATTCACAGTACACAATTAGTTAAAATGGAAATTAAACAAATTCATTGAATTAGATGCAGAAAAGGGGTTAAAACAACTAATGTACACTGCATAAGAAGGTAAAACTCACTGAATTTTGACTGTAAAATTTAAGGAATTACTTTACAAATTGCAATAAAAAGGCAATACTGTATGTATTAACTGCAAAGTGATCTCTCTCTACTGGAATTCAAACAAAAGTACTAGATGAGAAATAATAAATCAATGCAAAGTGGAATTACAATCAATAAATTGTATGTAACTGGAAAGTACTTGGTAACAAATTTTCTTAAAAGAAAATGACACTAGAATTTAATATGCATTGCTGGCTGAAGAATTAACTATGATGCTGACAACTTGCATTGAATTATTAGCACTTTTCAGGATAACACTGAGTAAAATGGAATAAATACACAATACTGTATGCAAAATAACAAAAACAAGTAATCACTACTGGAGAATAATATTAAAGTGTAATCAATGTATGGTATTGTATAGACAATTTACTGCATCAATTAAAAATCAATGTTGCACTGGGCACAAGGAGAATGAACACTTTAACTCTTAATTGAATTAAGAAAACTAATGAAAATGAGTATAATGAATATTACTTTACTTTACATATGAAGGTTAAGAGTGAATTTGTTCAAGGAATTATTGATAAGATCAACACAAAGACAATAATACACAAACTGAAATAAAGATAAAAAAAAAACTTACAGTTTTGCAGGAGAATACACAACACAATAAGATTCAGTCAGTGAATGTGATAGTTTATGCAATAAGATCTTGCATGTAAAAATATGTATAAAGAGATAGTTCTTGCTTCAGACAAAATATGTTCAATAAACAGGTTCTGCAAAATTAAAAAAAATGAGGCACAGGTTGACACAAAAATGTAAACTTTCTGTTGAACTAACATGTGAGATACTGGCACAAAAATTATTAATGGGACACACTGAATGGCACACAGGAAAATGAAATATACAATAGGAACACTGGGGCATAAACAATAAGGAACTATTCTACAGAATCTGCATAAAAACAAGCGAATTCACTGAGAGAAAATTAAAAGACAGGGAATTAATGCGCAACACTGCAATAATAATGAATTAATCAAATACTGCACTCAAGGACAAGAAAATTGATACACAAGTACTTAATGCATGTGTACGAGTTTACACAAAGACATAGATATAAAATGAGACACGGAATACATGAAAAAACTGTAACAGAATATATATAGATGAATTTGCAACTGAAAACACAAGTCTGTAAATGTCACTAAGAAAATTCACTGCTTAAATGTCTCACACACACGAATGTCTATAATAGAATAGAGTCTAATGATGAATGGACGACGAGTGTAGGTGGAGAGAATATATTCCTGGTCGTTGACTGCTTGACGGTCTTGGAAAAATGCGCTTACCGAAGAACTCACACAGCAAGCTTTTACGTTGGCGCTCTGGGATGAAGGAGGACACTCTCGACTTGCTATGTGAGCCGGAAACAATGCTGCTGGTACCCCAGATAGGGTAGAAAATACCACAAAATATTGACTGGTAGAGGGTAGCGTGAGCAGGTGGTATCTTTGTTTACAGCAGCGTGGGTGGTGAGTGGCGCGCGCGTGGATGACGTCACTGCTGCCTGGCGCGCTGGCGGTGGGCGATGACGTCACGGCGTCGGCCAGTACACTTAATTCTCACGGCCTTGGGACCACTAACCCAGGTGGCTTTTTGCACAATAAGCCACAGGAATGTTGAATGTCACTCTGACAAGCGTCCAACTTGTAGCACAGAGCGATTGGAGACAATACTGCAAGGAACTGGCTTGCTGAAGTAATGACTGGCTTACTTGTATATCTGGCTTTCTGGAAGAGGCTGGCTTAGCTCTCTGGACTGGTGGACCTGAATGCTCTTACTTGCACACAGCAGTGAAGAATTGGGTGGATGGCAGGAGACACTGGATGACTGTAGGCTGGCTTAGGCTCTTCCCATAAACTGGCTTACTTGTTGGCTTAATTGCAAAACCCAGATCAACTCTTCGGAGGTTTACTTGCAATTAGAAGCCAGAAGACTGGAGACACTGCTTCAGAAGAGTCTTGGATGACGACACCGATGAGGGAAGTGAGGTAACGGCTGGTATGACGCTGGTCCAGGAGACGCTGGAGGCAATCACACCGGCTCTTCCTCTTCTTGTTAAATCTGATCAGATTACACAAAATCTAGGCCCACAAGCTGCCACCATTTGTGTTGTGGGGTTCTTTTCATAGATTTGGTAATATAACAGACGATGAGCTTGGTTTTTGGTAGCGTTTAATGAGGCGTTGGATATATGGGAGCTGAGAGCCTATGCTTGTGTCCGCCTGCTATGCCTACCCGAATGGTACTGACTACTAGGGCCGCCCGGCACTGGGGCATTCAAAAGGCAGGCCTATCATTGGCTAACACAAGTCACATGGTAATCACGTGAACAGCTATGGCGCAGCCGTTAGAAGTATGAACCGTACAGCTCGGGCATGCTAAGTATGGCATCTCGACATACAACTATACAAACTAAGGACAACAGGCAACAACTCTCAGCTGATTCTATACAATGTCAAAGTACACAACAGTTGAACATTATACTTCACATGGATGTTATCGTGACGGAATAATCTACATTACTATATGATGCATCATGATACATAGGAATTAATTAAATGAGCTCATTCTAGAAAATCATGATAAAGAGATAAAAAAAAATAATTTGTTCGATCGAACTGTCTTCATGTGATCTACGAATTCTGAGGAAATATATTTACAAGAAGGTAGTGATTAACAGAGAAGGTAGATCTGGTGCACTCAAATCTATACTGTTAATTCTCAGAACTCGGAGAGAACGTGAACACATTGTAGCATGTGTAGCATGCCTGCTACACTCCCTGCATGCCTGCTACACTTCCTGCATGCCTGCTACACTCCCTGCATGCCTGCTACACTCCCTGCATGCCTGCTACACTCCCTGCATGCCTGCTACACTCCCTGCATGCCTGCTACACTCCCTGCATGCCTACTACACTCCCTACATGCCTGCTACACTCCCTGCATGCCTGCTATACTCCATGCATGCCTGTTACACTCCCTGCATGCCTGCTACACTCCCTGCATGCCTGCTACACTCCCTGCATGCCTGCTACACTCCCTGCAAATCTGCTACACTCCCTGCATGCCTGCTACACTCCTTGCATGCCTGCTACACTCCCTACATGCCTGCTACACTCCCTACATGCCTGCTACACTCCCTGCATGCCTGCTACACTCCCTGCATGCCTGCTACACTCCCTGCATGCCTGCTACACTCCCTGCATGCCTGCTACACTCCCTGCATGCCTGCTATATTCCCTGCATGCCTGTTACACTCCCTGCATGCCTGCTACACTCCCTGCATGCCTGCTACACTCCCTGCATAAATGCTACACTCTCTTCATAAATGCTACACTCCCTGCATAAATGCTACACTCCCTGCATAAATGCTACACTCCCTGCATAAATGCTACACTCCCTGCATAAATGCTATACTCCCTGCATGCCTGTTACACTCCTGCATGCCTGCTACACTCCCTGCATAAATGCTACACTCCCTGCATAAATGCTACACTCCTGCATAAATGCTATACTCCCTGCATAAATGCTACACTCCCTGCATAAATGCTACACTCCCTGCATAAATGCTACACTCCTGCATAAATGCTACACTCCCTGCATAAATGCTACACTCCTGCATAAATGCTACACTCCCTGCATAAATGCTACACTCCCTGCATAAATGCTACACTCCCTGCATAAATGCTACACTCCCTGCATAAATGCTACACTCCCTGCATGCCTGCTAAACTCCCTGCATGCCTGCTACAATCCCTGCATGTCTGCTATACTCCCTGCATGTCTGCTACGCTCCCTGCATGCCTGCTACGCTCCCTGCATGCCTGCTACACTCCCTGCATGCCTGCTACACTCCCTGCATGCCTGCTACACTCCCTGCATGCCTGCTACACTCCCTGCATGCCTGCTACACTCCCTGCATGCCTGCTACACTCCCTCCATGAATGCTACACTCCCTCCATGAATGCTACACTCCCTCCATGAATGCTACACTCCCTGCATGAATGCTACACTCTTTATCACAGGGCTGGCACTAGGAGCTTTCTTTGGACCCATGGTAGCTTATTTAGCAGTTGCAAGCACTAAAAACAGTGGAATAATGACAATATACTGGTATGAATGCGTGGGTGTGTGGTCGCTCTCGCTTGTAAACAATAGCACACTGACGCTCCCTGGAGTGCGCGCTCAGCTGGGCGAAACGCGGACACGTCCAGTACGAATGTCGTACTGTTATAAATATCGTTACCCGAAACTATCGTTAACTGACAGCATCGTTAACTGAGGTATGACTGTACCATGTTTCAGTTATTGCAATGACATCAAAGTTCCCAGCACATGCTACCAAACGTAATTCGTTAATTTTATTTCTGGCGCTTCGACAGTTAGTGTAAAATACATTGAGATGTATCTTCTTGTGAACCTTTTTCATATTCAGCTTTTGTTTTACACAAATTCTCTTACTATTATTACCCTGTGTTACTCGATTACTGTTATTGTTAAGATTTATGATATCAAAGCCTGAATCAATATTTTGACCCTCATTATTCACCATTCTTACCCCCTGTGGTTTAGCGCTTCTATTTGATTATAATAATAATAATCTTAAACCCATACCTCTAACTAATCCTAGTTTAATGCCCTAACAACATTCTCAACTGAGCTAGAGAGAAATTCTACACCTGCCCTGGATAAGTGAACCCCATCCCTGGCATACATGTCATTTCAGCCATAGAAGTGGTCCCAGTTGTCAATGAATGGGACTGCATTATCCTTACAGTGTTTGTCCAGCCAGCAATTTATACCAATCGCTCTGGACAGCCATTAATTTCCAACACCTTTTCTTGGCAAAATGCCACATATAACAGGGCGCCCCTCCCCCTTCTTCCTAATTATGTATATTGCTGTCCTGTAACTTCTAACTAAATCCTCACTTCTACGCTTGCCTACATCATTGCCTCCAGCACTGAGGCAGATAATAGGATTGATCCCATTACCGTTCATGATGTTGTCAAGCCGGCTAACAATATCCTCCATCCCAGCCCCAGGAAAGCAAACCCTCTGTCTCCTACTCTTATCCTTCAAGCAGAATGCTCTATCCATATACCTAACCTGGCTATCCCCAACAACAACAATGTTTTTACCTTCCTTGGTGTCGTTCGTCGTGATGTTCCCAGTAGTCGACTCACATTCATCGGGTAGCACGGAGAAGGCATTCGATGTTTCCACAACAGTTTCCACAGCAGTCTCTTTCTTCTTTATCGTTTCTAACTCTCCATTCGTTTTCTTGATCTTCAACTTCGTTCCATGAAGTCCGGCCACTGCCCAGGTTCCCTTCTTGACCTGAGGACTCACAACAGGAGGACTACTACGAATCCTCTTGTTTTCCTCCATCAATCGCTGAATCTCAAGCTTCGCTACCCTCAATTCCTCCTTAAGCTGCTGGTAAAGTTGCTCAATGGACGGCATCTTGGTTAACTTCACAGAGCAAAAGTGGTTCAGTCCACAGAGAACCCACACACACCAGCCAGGGTACTTCCCCACACACACGATTTGATTTGAGTGGGACTTGCGCATGAGTGAATAGAATTATCAAAGCTGATTGCTTGGGAAGCATTGAAAATTGGGTTGGACAAATATTCTGTTAGTGGGATGGTTTGTGAAGGACTTGCCTAGTATGGGCCAACAGGTCTGCTGCAGTGTTCCTGCTTTCTTATGTACACCAGCTGAAGAAATTGCTTCAGAGGAGAAGGAACAGAGAGGGAAGAAGGTGCCGCCTTCAAAGATTAAGGACATTTGTGCAAAGTGGAGTGAGGTGCAAACATTTGTGGAGGAACATCACCCTAACCCTCTTCCCTCCTCCCTGTCTAACATACACCAACAAGAGTCTTCAATAAAGGTAAGTGTGATGTTATTATTGTTTTATACTTGGTTTCTCATTATTTTCTGTATGTAAATCTATATTTAATCTATAAAAAAAAAAAATTTTTTAATACTTTTGGGTGTCTGGAACGGATTAATTGGATTTACATTATTTCTTACGGGGAAAATGGTTTCAACATTCGTAAATTTCGACTTCTGTCAGTCACTCTGGAACGTATTAATTACAAAATTTGAGGGTCCACTGTATAATTATTATATTATACGTATTATTATTATTACAGCCTCTCCTCACTTAACGACGGATATAGGGGCCTAAGACCCCGTCGGTAAACGATTTTGTCACTAATCGAGGAATGACCCCTTACTGACACTTCAAAAGTGTCACCACCGCTCCCTCTCCACACCTTCTCCCTCTCTCTGTATAGCCCCCAGCCCCACACACCCTCCCATACCTCTCCATATACAGTGGAACCCCGATTTTCAAACATAATTCATTCCAGGAACTTGTTCTAAATTCGATATGTTCGAAAATCGAATCAATATTTCCTATAAGAAATAATTGAAATACAATTAATTCGTTCCTGCTGTCAAGAGGCATGACAAAATAGTACTTCACTATGATGCTATTATCAACTCAACAGCTTATTTATCTATCACAATTCATCTATTATGACATAATAAACAATATAAATAACATAAAAACCTGATATACACTCTAGAATAAATAAAATATGTATGTCATTATGAATGTGGTGGCGGGGAGGACGGTGGTGGCAGGCATTCTTGCTCCAGCTATGAAAACATCTTCCCATTCTTTCCTCCTTCAGACGTGTTAGTATAAGAGAAAACGGAGTTTGTAATGCTAACTGCATTAGATCACTTCTTTCATAAGAAAACCATAATGTACAAATGAACAGGTGTACATACACCATTTACATACCTTGCAGAAGATAGGCAGAGTGGATTATGCTGTTTATTTCGTTTCGTTCTTTTTCTATCGCTTAATCGCTACACTCTTCATGCTACACTTAATGCTACACTTTGTCACTGAACTTAACTGCTTTAAACTCCACAACTTGCGCCTGTGCTGGCATGCAGGAACACATTAAAAATCACTAAGAGTGTGTTATTAGTCTTGAAGATGCCATGTTAAAAACGATAATTATAACACAATAATAATCACTCTGAGGCGCATTAAAAATGATAATAATAGCACAATAATAATCACTCTGAGGCATATAAAATGTTAATATAGACAGTTGGCTTAATCCATTTATGATATTTTTTCAAAATTATATAATAAACACGCTACATAACATATAAACATATAAATTAACATAAATGAGATGTTTTTCCAGTCGGCTTCACGGAGTGAACAGAGTTCATTCGCGTCCATGCTGG
Source organism: Cherax destructor (assembly GCA_009830355.1). Taxonomy (NCBI): domain Eukaryota; kingdom Metazoa; phylum Arthropoda; class Malacostraca; order Decapoda; family Parastacidae; genus Cherax; species Cherax destructor. Next base: position 11,898 of record WNWK01018981.1, on the reverse strand, counting down.
TAACAGCAACAACTCTTTTGTTTACAAAACTCGCGAACCTTCTACACTCTCATTCTCTCGTTTATTCATTTAATCTTGTTTACTCACCTCTCACTCTACATTAAGACTGCCTCTGCCCCTGCCTGCCTCTACCCCTGCCTTCCTCTACCCCTGCCTTTCTTCTACTGCTGCCTGCCTCTACCCCTGCCTGCCTCTACCCTTGCCTGCCTCTACCCGCCTGCCTCTACCCCTGCCTGCCTCTTCCCCTGCCTTTCCTCTACCCCTGCCTGCCTCTACCCTTGCCTTTTCTCTACCCCTGCCTGCCTCTACCCTTGCCTGCCTCTTCCCCTGCCTTTCCTCTACCCATGCCTGCCTCTACCCTCTACCTCTATGGTGTTTCTCACTTTCTTTACCACAGGGGTACCACTAGGAATTTTCTTGGGACCCATGGTAGCTTATTTCACAGTCACACTTAATTCTTAAACTGTCCACACGTAGATATACGTTCACGTGCGTAGCTGACCGAATATTTTGAGAAAAAAATAAATTGTTCTTTTTCTTTAAAATGAAGAGTGCATTTTGTTTGTCATTCCCACATGTTGTAATATTGCACACACTGAGTGCACAGACCCATTCTCTAATCTCTAGGCAACTCAGGCTTATCGTGGCAAGGTTAAAAGCATTTGAAAAAACGTAGATCTACGTTTGGAGCAGTACGCACGCGAACGTATATCTACGTGTGGACAGTTTAAGGGTTAATGAACAAATTCCAAATACAATTACAGGTATCCCTCAACATTCGCGAGGGTTAGGGGATCAAGAGCCTCGTGAATGTTGAAAAATCGCGAATGTTTGGTGCCCCAATATATTGTAGGGAAATATAATACAATACTGCTTCCTTAACCTATTGAACCATGAACAATCGTAAAACACATATAAACATCTTAAAATAATGTACTATATACATGTTATTTTGACATGAGCTGGCTGTGGAGGGAGGCCTGTAATAGTATAATTATACAATAGTATTTTATAGTGTTGTGAAGTGTCATGGGGAATCAAGAGTTACTGACACACTGCTTCTTCTCCCTCTGCTGTAGCTCCGCCCACTTTGTAATGATGCCAAATGTTGAATTAAATATGTATACATTAGAACAAAAAATGAAACTCCAACTTCATAACTTTATTTTAATTTGCATAACTCATATATTACAGAAAACAATAAGAAAGTAAAATACACATACAACGAGTTAAGCTTACAGAAAAATACATTAAATTCACCATCTAACATTGTTACGAAGTGGGAGGAGCTATTGGAGGGAGGGAGAGGCGCAGTAACATTCAGTGTCTGGTGAGTCGTCATGGGTGTTGGATGTTAGCCTTAGTGCTAATAAAATGTTGTGTAATTACACTAATATTAGTAATAAAGGTTATCTATCTATTACATTTATTCCAAATTGATATCAGAAACATGATAAATACCTAGAACTGTAATAAAGATGCTGAAATGAATAATATATGCCATATTATATGAGGGTAACAGAGCAGGCAGACCGCCACCATATATGAGATGTTTACATCAGGGTAAACATGCCTAAATCCCTCTTGTCGTAAGAACAAAGGCAAAAATAGCATTTATTGTTTTTAGAATAATAATAATTTATAATAATTGATCTGGAGCACTTTAAATGTTATCAGTATTTGGTAGCTGACATTTAGAGCAGTCCACAGCATTTATTTAATATTATTATTATTATTATTATTATTATTATTTCCTACAATATATTGTAAAATAATAATATTAATATTAATAATAATAATTATTATTATTATTTCCCTACAATATACATAGTAGGGAAATAATAATAATTATAATAATAATTGCTGTGGAGTGCTCTAAATGTCAGCTACCAAATACTGATAACATTTAAAGTGCTCCAGATCAATTATTATAAATTATTATTATTCTAAAAACAATAAATGCTATTTTTGCCTTTGTTCTTACGACAAGAGGGATTTAGGCATGTTTACCCTGATGTAAACATCTCATATATGGTGGCGGTCTGCCTGCTCTTACGGCGTATGCTGTCAGTGGCCCTATAAAACCCCAACAACGAAGAAGTCTGCCTGCTCTGTTACCCCTCATATAATATGGCATATATTATTCGTTTCAGCATCTTTATTACAGTTCTAGGGTATTTATCATGTTTCTGATAACAATTTGGAATAAATGTAATAGATAGATAACCTTTATTTAGTACATTCATTACTTACTGCTTCCTTAACCTATTGAACCATGAGCAATCATAAAACGCATGAAAACATAGTAAAATATTGTACTATATAGTACTACATACATGTTATACTGTAGTTTAATAACATAATGAATGAAGAAAACACTCAGTGAGTGAGTGGTGTGGGGGCTGGCTGCCGAGTCGGAGGTAAGGTAGTAGGGACGCTCGGGTGGCGGGAAACTTAAATATGATTTGGTGGGTGGGAATTTGGCGGCTGGGAATTTGGCGGCCGGAAATTCGCGAATGCGTGAAGCCCGCGAAAGTAGAAAACGCGAAAGTTGAGGGATACCTGTACTGTAATTAATTGTGAAATGTTTGGATGAGCGTGCAGGGTGATGTTTACTCAAGTATAAACAATGCTAGACTGGCTCCCGACGCTTGCGCGTTGAGGCACCCAAGCGGGAAAGTGTTCGATTACTGAAATAAAATTTGTTGTTCTATTTCCAATTTGTTACATTGCCGAAGTGTTCGATTTCCGAGGGTCCACTGTATCTTGAAGGATAATGATAGTGAAAGAGGCAGTGAAAGTATCGACAGGATTTCAAGCCATAATACAGTGGACCCCCAGAGTTCGTCCTGCTCCAAACTCAAATAATTATGTAAGTGTATTTTTGTAAGTGCTTTTGTAAGTGTATTTTTGGAGGTCTTAAAGGACTAATCTAATTTACATTATTCCTTATGGGAACAAATTCGTTCGGTAACGGCACTTGAGCAGCATTCTGGAACGAATTAATGACGAACTCCGGGGTCCACTGTAATTAGGCAGCGGAATCGTGATAATGACGCCCAAATTAATAAAAACTGACATATATGGAGAGGTATTGGAGGGTGTGCTGCGCTATATGAGAGAGAGGGAGAAGGCTCAATCAGTGTCTCTCAGTAACTCATGCTTCACCATGACATACGGACGTGTAAGCTCACGGCACTATAAAATATTGTATAATTATACTATTACTATCAATAAAAGTTATTTACTTATTTTTATTCCAGAATAATATTTGGTATAACATAAATAACGTAGAAGCATGATAAAGATGCCCAAATTAATAAAAACTGACATTATGTAGAGAGATATTGAAAGGTGGAGGGCGGGATGGATAAAAAAAAAAGTGACTGTGACCATTACAGAAAACGTTATGCGCATGATGGGTAACTATAGAAGATCACTCTTACCCTATGCAAAGACTGAAAAAAGTGCAATTTTTTTGAAAAAAAAAAAAATTGAAAAATTTCCCAAGTAATCAGCTATGCACAAGTTTTCTGGAATATCTGGGAAGTAAGTCATTGACCTATTTCATGTTGTATTACAGTTAATAATAAACAAATTGAAAGGAATTTCCCAACAAACATAAAACTGAATGTTTTAATTTTGGGTGGTGACACTTTGAAGTGTCAGTAAGGGTGATTCCTCGAGTAGTGACTTATTTGTTTACCGACGGGGTCTTAACCCCATAACTACATCGTTAAGTGAGGAGAGGCTGTACTAGTGGTAGTAGTAGTAGTAATATTAGTTGTAGTAGTAGTAGTAATACAATATGGTAGAACAATCAACTTTCACATGAGTAAAAGGTTGTAAAAGCTATTACTTGGGTAGCATAAAAATAAGTTAGACAAATATTGGCGGTGGGATTTGAGAAGGTCTGTTACAGTGTTCCTCCTCTGTAATGAGCTTGTGTAGTATAAGCAGCAGAGACTACGTGATGACAGGGTTTACTGTTTTCAGGAGGATTCTCGCTAAGACCTCAGAGATGATGAAGCTGCCTCTGTTTTGTTTGTTAGAAACAGCGATTAATGCTGATTCAAGGCACTTGCATCTGTGGAAATTAGGTTCTTTAATCACTAATCAGGCATCCCTGAATTTCATGAGATGATTGGCGGAATTTCGGTGTTGTACGCAGGCGTTGTTCAAGTTATCGTTCCTACATGCATTAATGTGTTCATTGAGGCGTGTTTCGAGGTTCCTTGCTGTTTCACCTACATAAATCCTGTCACAGCCTCCACAGGGTATAGTGTAAACCCCTACATATACCCTCTGTGTCCATGTATTGTTTGTAACGGCTTGATAAAACTCCTGGAGAGTGAAATGTTGCCATAATAAAATGTCACATTAGTTGCATTTGTGTCCTTTTACTTAACAGTATCAAAGATGGTTGACACAAACCCACTACCTCACTCAGCGACGAATTCATTTACCACCGTGGTCTTAGAACAGAACTCCGTCATTAAGTGAGGAGAGGCTGTATTACTATCAATAAAGATTATCTACCTATCATATTTATTCCAGAATAATATTAGGTATATTTTAATATTGGTAGAATTACCAACAATATGTTAAGTAAAAGGACACAAATGCAACTAATGTGACATTTTATTGTGGCAACGTTTCTCTCTCCAGGATCTTTTTCAAGCCGTTACAAGCAATACATGGACACAGAGGGTATATACAGTAGAACGTCATTTAGCACAAGATTATGTTGCACGTTACCGGTATTGCACGATTTAAGATTTGAGACACATTATCATCTTACACGACGTAAAGATGATATTACACGGTTCGGCAGGAGGGGAAAAATTTTGAGCCTATGGTTATTTACTGCCTAAGAATCCTCATGCTTTGAGGAAAAGGGAATTTGTTTTTCCTTCCTGCAAACTATAAGTTTATTCAGATACACGGGGCCAGGAGCTGAGTCTCGACCCCTGCAACCACAATTAGGTGAGTACAGTTACATACATTATCATACATAGCAGCATATGTGTAGAGAACCTAGGATAACCCAAGTCAGTCAATGGAAATACTGTCACTCTGACTTTTTTGGGTTATCCTAGGTTCTCTACACATATGGTGCTATGTATGATAATCTTCGTAACTGTATCTGTGTATACCTGAATAAACTTACTTATAGTTTGTGGGAAGGAAAAACAAATAACCATTCTCACTAGCAGTCTTGTTACTACTACTGTTGTGGTTCAGCAGACACCACCCGCCTTACCCAGCCACCACGGACCCCACCATCCCAGCATTCGTACGTATTTCATACGAGTCAAGAAGTCCTGGCTACAAGCCAGCTGTTTGTAAAGAATAAGAGTGAATTGTGTTTTGATCTTGAATTAACGAAGAAAAAGATATTAGATAAGACATAACCCGTGGCCGTAATGAAGTGTTACTTTGTACACATAAAAAGATGTAAACATAAGTTTGTGTGACTGACTGACTTGACTGACTGACTGACTGAATGACTGACTGACTTGACTGACTGACTGAATGACTTGACTGACTGAATGACTTGACTGACTGAATGACTTGACTGACTGAATGACTTGACTGACTGACTGAATGACTTGACTGACTGACTGAATGACTGACTGAATGACTTGACTGACTTACTGAATAACTTAACTGACTTACTGAATGACTTGACTGACTTACTGAATGACTTGACTGACTTACTGAATGACTTGACTGACTTACTGAATGACTTTGACTGACTTACTGAATGACTTGACTGACTTACTGAATGACTTGACTGACTTACTGAATGACTTGACTGACTTACTGAATGACTTACTGAATGACTTGACTGACTTACTGAATTACTTTGACTGACTTACTGAATGACTTTGACTGACTTACTGAATGACTTTGACTGACTTACTGAATGACTTGACTGACTTACTGAATGACTTGACTGACTTACTGAATGACTTGACTGACTTACTGAATGACTTGACTGACTTACTGAATGACTTGACTGACTTACTGAATGACTTGACTGACTTACTGAATGACTTGACTGATATACTGAATGACTTGACTGACTTACTGAATGACTTGACTGACTTACTGAATGACTTGACTGACTTACTGAGAATGACTTGACTGACTTACTGAATGACTTGACTGACTTACTGAATGACTTGACTGACTTACTGAATGACTTGACTGACTTACTGAATGACTTGACTGACTTACTGAATGACTTGACTGACTTACTGAATGACTTGACTGACTTACTGAATGACTTGACTGACTTACTGAATGACTTGACTGACTTACTGAATGGCTTGACTGACTTAATAACTGACTGACTGACTGACTTAATGACTGACTGACTGACTTAAGTTAGACTACTAGTTCAACCATGACATCAGTTCAAGAACTTCTAACTATCCACCCCTCAGCCCAGTAGGGCCACAGCATAACTCTCCACTCTATTCACAATCATCCACAAACACCAGCACCCACAATTTTAGGTAAATACTATTATTTCTATTTCATTTGTAGTCTTAAGCAGTAAAAACAACATAATACATCACGATAATGAACTACAATTACATATTCACTTTTATTTTTGTAAGATCTGTTGGTCTAAAAAAAACTTGTTTGGCTTTTTGGGGACTCCCAGGAACGTAACCCTATTTTTCCTATTAGTTCTTTTAATTATTTAACACGAAATTATCTAACACGACTTTTTCAGGAACGTAACTATCGTGCTAAATGACGTTCTACTGTATACAGTAGAACATCATTTAGCACGATAGTTATGTTCCTTAAAAAGTCGTGTTAGATAATTTTGTGTTAAATAATTAACCCTTAAGCGGTCCAAACGTAAATATACGTTCTTACCGCTACTGCCCCAAACGTATATTTACGTTTTATTTTTCATTCCTCCAAATTTGGCATGATTGGCCTGAGATGCCTGGTCAGCATAGAAAGGGTCCTAATACCCAGTGTGTGCCATATTAAAAAAATCTGGGACCACTTAGTACCTTTTGGGAGCACCAGTTAAATTGAGAGCCAGCTAGAGCAAACACTGTGGCAAACACCAAGGATTCACTGATGTCATGTCATATTAACACTCCTTTTTTAAGTGGAAAGTGATGTCGGCAGGTTGGCAGGCCAGCTGGCTGGCTGGCTGGCCACCTGGCCACCTGGCTGCCAACAGCTGGCTTGCCAGCTGGGTACCTGATTGGCTGTCTTTGTATCCATCTGTCTGTCTGTATTTATCTGTCTCTTTGTCTCTATCTCACAGGAACACATACGTAAATAAAATTATACCTAGTGTAAATTACCTAGATAACTCAAAAATCCAGGCAAAGTGTTATACTGTGCTTGGGATCTGCGTAATACCATTGGGTTCATGAACTACTCTTGAGACAAGCAGACAGAAAGGAGACAACACACAGACAGACAGAAAGACACACACACAGACAGACAGACAAATTTGAGTAACAAATAAAGGGAAGCAGTGTAGGCTTCAAATGTCATCACTGTAATTACTGGACTGATAGAAGAGATAAGACTAGCCTCACCCTCACAAATGTCACCAGTCATCATGATTAGTGGAGATCAGATGAGATAAGGCAGTGACACATATCTTACATAATGCTTAGGTTGAAATTTATGTAATGATTATTACATATTATTATTATTATTATTATTATTATTATCACTATCATTATTATTATTATTATTATTATTATTATTATTATCACTATCATTATTATTATTATTATTTTATGCACTATCTATTATATTATATCATATCAATATTATTATATTTGAGTACAATTTCAGTACCTAATATTACTGTCAGAACAAGATTGGCTATGAAATCACAAGAACTACTACAAATTGTAATTATCAGAACATAAAAATTATAAAATAATAAAATAAGAAAAAGGTATATCGGCAACGATTCTGCAAGCGGCAGGACTCCTGTTGCTGTCAGGTGAGCATCCAGAGCCAAAATTCTCCGCCTCATATCTCGGTAACTACTGACCCTAGATTTTTTTTTAATTCTAATACACTTAAAAAATGTGTTTCTTATTTCTATAATTTTTTTTTTTTTTTTCAAATATTCGGGGCATAGCATGTAAGAACGATATATTACGTTTGGCGTTTAACACAAGTGTGCTGATGTCATTTATACCGTTTTTACAATGATGCAGTAGTATACATAATAATAAATCTTCAATTTATTGTGAGAATAAAAATTCAAAATGGAAAGCAAAAGTAATGTAAGAGGGGCCTGGAGACGTGACTAATGGACAGATAAAATGTTATTCGAGTGCCAGGAATGTCTGTCTCGTTTATTCTGGACCCTATTTTGAAATTGGCATCTTTTGAAATTTGTGTGAAATTGGACAAATTGCCAAATTCTGACCACCTTATTGGGTAGTTGAAATCGGTAAATTGGCGGTTTCTTGTACTCAATCGATAGAAGAAATAGAGTTCTAGAGAAATAGCTATAATTGTAGTAGACTGAAACATTGGAATTTGCCGAAAATAGCGCTTAAAGTCGGCGAAATCGCCGATGCGTAAATAGCATCGATACCGCTAACTTCACGAGAGCATAATTCCGTTAGTTTTCGATCAAATTTCATAATTTTGGTGGCGTTATAATCGGAAAAAGATTCTCTATCATTTCATAAGAAAAAATAATTTTTTTTTTCCGAAAATGTTTCGACCCTGAGAGAGAGTTAAGAATCAGGGTCTCGACCCTGAAAGGGTTAAGGGTTAAAGCATCCAGAGCGATTATAATTATTTATTATTATTATGATTATTACTATCGACATACCTTGTTCACAGATTTTAATCATTTTTTAAGCTGCCATGATACATCGAGAATGTAAACACACATATGAACACACCAGCTAACTACTTTACTGTGAACTTTTTTTGTACATTCATTTTCCTCTTGTTTTTCCACTTCCAAGTGCTGCTGCACTTCTAACTCTATCTTCTACTATGGGATGCACAATAAAGTACAAATTTATAGACAAAATAGGTAGTCTTGGAGATTGTTTAACCCCTTGACTGTCGCAACCCTCAATCCTGAGTGCCATTCTGTTGTCGCAAAATATTCGAAAAAAAAAAAATTATTTTTTCTTATCAAAATGTTAAGATTATTTTTCTGATTGTTTTTATCCTAAAACAGATTTTTGCCATCAATACTTACCGAGATATGGAGGTGTAAAGTTGGCAGAAAATGACGCGTATGGCAACATCGGCGACTGCCGCTCACTCAGTAAACATTTGTTTACTTCCATTCATAGATTTCTTGTTTTTTTCACTATTTTCTTATTTTGCGTAACTTATGTGGCCTGTGAGGCCAAGATAAGGTGCAATGTATATATATACATTCGTTGTATCCAACACAATAATAGCATAAACATTAGTATCTTTATATTGTTTACAAAACTTGTTTACACAAATGAACAATACAACAAAATCTTTATTACTATTGTTCTATAGTATATATACAAATGTACAGTCACTGGACATGTTCATAAAAGTTCTGCAGCTTGTGGAACTCTTTGAAACATGGTTCCATGCACAGTGGTGATTTACATTCCTCACACATAAAACGAATGTCTCTGCATTTTTGTGGGTGTTTTTTTTTATATGCACAGACAAAACATCTCTTCTGAGCAGTTTTCTTCAAAATAGTAGCTGGCAGTTGTGTTAGGTAGTTATCCTAGGTTGATGGTCGTCTGGGTCGTCATTCCTTCTTTCCTACATTCCTTCCTTTCTTCCTACATTCCTTCCTACCTTCCTTCCTTCCTTCCTTCCTACCTACCTACTTACCTACCTACCTACCTTCCTTCCTTCCTTTCTTTCATCTCGTCCTTCCTTTCTTCCTTCTGGTTTCTATAAATACACACATAGTCACTGGACACGTGCCTAGAACTGCTATAAGCTTCTGGAAGCTGGTTGTTGTGTCTGGGTCATCATTCCGACCTTCCTTCCTTCCTACATTCCTTCTAACCTTTCTTCCTACATTCCTTCCTTCCTTTCATCTCGTCCTTCCTTTCTTCCTTCCTTCTGGTTTCTATATATACGCATATATAATCACTTGACACTTCATAGAATTGCTATTAGCTTCTGGAAGCTGGTTGTTGTTTCTGGGTTGCCATTCCTTCCTTCCTTCCTTCCTTCCTTCTAACCTTCCTTCCAACCTTCCTTCCAACCTTCCTTCCTACATGCCTTCCTACATTCCTTCCTACCTACCTTCCTTCCTTTCTTTCATCTCCTTCCTTCCTTCCTTCTGGTTTCTATATATACTCATATATAGTCACTGGACACTTCATAGAACTGACATTTAGCTTCTGGAAGCTGGTTGTTGTGAGTGTGTGGACTTATAAATATGCTGAGTCAGGGTGCGGCTGCTGTCAAAATGACATATTATACCACCACTCACCTGTCAACACCCATGGGGTCCCAAGCTCTTCTTCCCCACAGTCCTTTCTACCTACTTACTTACCTAATTACGTACCTACTTATGTACCTACTTACGTACCTACTTACGTACTTACTTGCTTACCTACTTGCTTACCTACTTACCTACCTACTTACCTACCTACTTGCCTACCTACTTACCTACTTGCCTTCCTACTTACTTGCCTACCTACTTACTTACCTACCAACCTATTTCTATTGTTCTATATTATATATACACATATAATGACTGGACACTTTCCATCAACTTCCCTTACCGCTTGAAGTGTGTGGACTTCCTCTCATCTCCTTTCTTTCTTTCTTCTTTTGTTCTTTCCTTCCTCTCATCTCTACTTCCTTTCTTTCTTTCCTTCCTTCCTTCCTTTCCTCCTCCCTTCTTTACTTCCTTTCATCTCTTCTTTCCTTCCTTCCTTCCTCTCATCTCTTCCTTCCTTACTTTCTTTCTTTTTTCCTTCCTTCCTTCTGGTATCCTGGGCATTGCTTTCGGTCACAAACTCCTCAAAACCATGAAATTCATCTTCAGAGACACTTCCATCTGTGTTAGAGCTATCATTGAGGAAGAAAACAGTCCCAGATGCGCCGGGGAGTCAGATAATTCTTACCGCTAGGCATGCTGAACAAGGACTACTGAAATGGCGTTCCCACAATGCACCACTGGCTGCCCGATTTTTTATACTGGCACACTGACCACACAGACCCATTCTCTCACATGTAGGCCTACCAGCTTTCTCCTGTTTGATTTGAGGCCGCTAGAATTTAGGCGTATAGATACGTCCGAAACAGTGGCTCGTAAGACGTATATATACGACCGAAACAGTCAAAGGGTTAATGCTGAGACGCATCACTAACCCCTTTACAATGAACTTCTTTTATACTTCTTCCATTTTCCTCTTCCAAGAGGAAAAACAACAGGAAATTTGTACAAATATGAAGTCTTGGAGACTGTGAAAACTAGTGTACTGAGTGGCTGTAAGAAGGAGATTAACCCTTTCAGGGTTATTGACATTATTGGTAAGCCTGCATGTGTTAGAAATTGACTACCTTAGCTCATTTATTCATTTTTGTAAACATATCTAACGTACTAACTCACGTGCCAAGAACTCCTATTGCACTGTCCTATTCTTAAGTCTACTTGCATTGTTCTATTTTTAAGTTTAATTATAGAATCACACTAAATCTTATGATTCCAAACATTGATCCTGATACTAACCTTTTATTAAATGACTTACATGAACCTAACAACAACTGTCATTACTACACAGCAGAACAGGCTAAAACTACTCAAAGCCAACAATAACATAACTATCTTTAACTACAATGTCAGATCTTTAAGCAAACATTTTGATGACCTCACTGCATTATTAAACTCACTACAGGGCAGAATGT
>WNWK01018980.1:0-38771 GCA_009830355.1 Cherax destructor | reverse complement strand
AGGCAGGCAGTGTGGAGGCAGGCAGTGTGGCAGGCAGGCAGTGTGGTAGGCAGGCAGTGTGGCAGGCAGGCAGTGTGGTAGGACAGGCAGTGTGGCAGGCAGGGCAGTGTGGTAGGCAGGCAGTGTGGCAGGCAGGCAGTGTGGCAGGCAGGCAGTGGTAGGCAGGCAGTGTGGCAGGCAGGCAGTGAGCGGGGCAGCAGTGGTAGGCAGGCAGTGTGGCAGGCAGGCAGTGTGGTAGGCAGGCAGTGCAGCAGGCAGTGTGGCAGGCAGGCAGTGTGGCAGGCAGGCAGTGTGGCAGGCAGGCAGTGGCAGGCAAGCGTGTGGTAGGCAGGGCGTGTAGGCAGGCAGTGTGGAAAGGCAGGCAGGATGTGGAGCAGGCAGTGTAGCAGGCAGGTGGTAGGCAGGCAGTGTAGAGGCAGGCAGTGTGGCAGGCAGTGTGGAGGCAGGCAGTGTGGGCAGGCAGTGTGCAGGCAGTGTGGTAGGCAGGCAGTGTGGTAGGCAGGCAGTGTAGCAGGCAGTGTGATAGGCAGGCAGTGTAGCAGGCAGCGTGGTAGGCAGGCAGTGTAGCAGGCAGTGTGGTAGGCAGGCAGGAGTGGTGAGCAGGCAGTGTCAGTGTAGGACAGGCAGTGTGGTAGCAGGCAGTGCAGCAGTGTAGGCAGGCAAGCAGTGGCAGGCAGGCAGTTAGGCAGGCAAGGCAGTGTAGGCAGGCAAGCAGTAGGGAGCAAGCAGTTAGGCAGGTCAGCAGTTAGGCAGGCAAGCAGTTAGGCAGTCAGGCAGTTAGGCAGGCAGTGGCAGCAGTTAGGCAGGCAAGTTGGCAGGCAAGCAGTTAGGCAGGCAAGCAGTTAGGCAGGCAAGCAGTTAGGCAGGCAAGCAGTTAGGCAGGCTAGAGGCAGTTAGGCAGCAAGCAGTTGGCAGGCAAGCAGTTAGGCAGGCAAGCAGTTAGGCAGTCAGCAGTTAGGCAGGCAAGTTAGGCAGGCAAGAGAGCAGGTCAAGCAGTTAGGCAGTCGCAGTAGGCAGGCAACGTGTAGGCAGGCAAGCAGTTAGGCAGGCAAGCAGTTAGGCAGTCAAGCAGTTAGGCAGGCAAGCAGTTAGGCAGTCAAGCAGTTAGGCAGTCAAGCAGTTAGGCAGGCAAGCAGTTAGGCAGGCAAGCAGTTAGGCAGGCAAGCAGTTAGGCAGGCAAGCAGTTAGGCAGGCAAGCAGTTAGGAAGGCAAGCAGTTAGGCAGGCAAGCAGTTAGGCAGGCAGACAGGTAGGCAAGAGGTAGACGAACATAAAGTGAAGTAGGCAATCAGGCAGGCAGACAGGCAGGCAGGCAGAGGAGGGCTGCCAGGGAGGCTATCAGACAGGAGGGAGGGCTGCCAGGGAGGCTATCAGACAGGAGGGAGGGCTGCCAGGGAGGCTATCAGACAGGAGGGAGGGCTGCCAGGGAGGCTATCAGACAGGTAGACGCTCAGGGAGCCAGACCAGCATGCAGACATCCATGGAAGCTGGCAGACAAGAGGGCAGTTAGTCAAACAGGTGGGTTAAGTATGCATGAGAGAGAGAGAACCGTGTGTATGTGTGGGTGTGTGGGAGCGTGGTGGGCGTGCGTGGGTAGCGGTTGGGTGGGTGGGTGGGTAAGTGGGTGGGCGGGTGGGTCGTGGGAGCGTCTGTGGGCCGAGCGACACCTGTGCATGTGTGTGTGTGACCTCAGGGTTATAAGAGCCTGGCCAATCTGCGCCAGATGACGGTATTTTCTCGTCCAGGGCTACCCCGGGCCCCGCGCCTCCCGCGCCCTTCTTGCCCGCGCGCCATCTGTTGCTGCACCTTCGGCACCCCCAAATTCAACTAACATCTCTCTGTAATTACACCTGCATCGCTAACCACCTCGTTTATTATGACCCTTGCGGCGGTGGGGCTCAGGGGCCAGATTTTCCTGCTCCTCCTGTCCCTGTACGTACCTATGTACGTACTGAGATGTACTCTCTCTCTCTCATCCTTTTATTAAAAATATTTTTGTCTCTGGATATTGTCTCTCTCTCTCTCCCTCTCTCATTCTTTTATTAAAAATATTTTTGTCTCGATATTGTCTCTCTTTCTCACGTTCACTTCAATACAACAAACAGTGCGAGACTTGGGAGCGCCACATATATAATTATCAACTATGTGTAAATAGATTCAGGTCAGTTGGGGTCAAGCTCAGGGCCCCAGGCCACAATAGACGCACCAAGCATCATTTTTTTAAAACATCTGAATTTACATGCTAAGAGTTGCTATCCTACCTCAACTCAATTTACAGGATGAGATGTTATCCTACCTCAACTCAATTTACAGGATGAGATGTTATCCTACATCAACTCAATTTACAGGATGAGATGTTATCCTACCTCAACTCAATTTACAGGATGAGAGATGTTATCCTATCTCAACTCAATTTACAGGATGAGAGATGTTATCCTATCTCAACTCAATTTACAGGATGAGAGATGTTATCCTATCTCAACTCAATTTACAGGATGAGAGATGTTATCCTATCTCAACTCAATTTACAGGATGAGAGATGCTATCCTATCTCAACTCAATTTACAGGATGAGAGATGTTATCTCAACTCAATTTACAGGATGAGAGATGTTATCCTATCTCAACTCAATTTACAGGATGAGAGATGTTATCTTATCTCAACTCAATTTACAGGATGAGAGATGTTATCTTAACTCAACTCAATTTACAGGATGAGATGTTATCTTACTCAACTCAATTTACAGGATGAGAGATGTTATCCTATCTCAACTCAATTTACAGGATGAGAGATGTTATCTTATCTCAACTCAATTTACAGGATGAGAGATGTTATCTTATCTCAACTCAATTTACAGGATGAGAGATGTTATCCTATCTCAACTCAATTTACAGGATGGGAGATGTTATCTTATCTCAACTCAATTTACAGGTTTAGAGATGTTATCTTATCTCAACTCAATTTACAGGATGGGAGATGTTATCTTATCTCAACTCAATTTACAGGATGAGAGATGTTATCCTATCTCAAGTCAATTTACAGGATGAGAGATGTTATCTCAACTCAATTTACAGGATGAGAGATGTTATCGTAACTGAGCACAAATCAAACCCCGTTACCCAGGATGCCACCCACAACAGTCAACTAACACGCAGGTACGTACTTATTCCTAGATGAAAAAAAGAGGACAGTGTGTGAGGGGACTTGCCCATACGTCTCGCCCAGACCAGGAATCAAACTCAGGTCCTTTCAGTTATCATTGATCAACTGGGTACCGACGACAGATAGTACTCGACTGGAGAAGAAAAAGTCACAATACCGTGACTGGAACAATACATAATAACCCGCTAACAGGGACAGACAAGAGAGTAGCTTCTGCCTCTTACTGGCAGGGTATTTGTGTATTACAAAACTGAGGTCAAATAAGAACATAAGAACATAAGAAAGGAGGAACACTGCAGCAGGCCTGTTGGCCCATTAAATATTTATAATTATTATGCTAATATCTCAAATATTAGTGTCTTATTATATTCATAAGGAATTTCTAAACCCGTAGGGGTCATACAGCACCTGAGGAATTGGAGATAATCATGGCTGATTCATGGAAGGAGAGGGTAACTCAAATTCCTCTTAGTAAAATCCCATTACAAGCATAATGGCACTTCCTCTCCCCCCACACACACTGAAGGTAAATAAATCACGGAACGGGTTGGATTTGAACCCATGCAAGTAAGCTCTAAGCCAGTAAGTGTATAGAAATATACCTAGTTTAATTAATCTTATTTAAAGCCAGCTGGCCCAGTGGTTAACACACTGTCCGTTCCGTGATTCGTTTGCAATGGTATTATGATTTCGCGAGTGGAGACACTGAAGGTAGTAGAAGACAGTGCAGAGTGCCAAGTGCCGGCTGGCACAGTGCCAGCCTATGTCCTCAGGTAATAGTTTGGCAGACAACAATCACCAAGGTATTGTATACCATTTTCATATTTACCCAGATGGTATTGTTCACTTGTCGGGACTAACTAAGGTGGCACATTCTTCTTGTGTTTTGAAATAGTCTTTCCATGATATGTTCACGTCTTGACCATGTGCAAGTACAGGCTTTGTTATAGTCATGAACGACTGTGTTATAGTCATGAACTACTCAGTGTTATAGTCATGAACTACTGTGTGTTATAGTCATGAACGACTGTGTGTTATAGTCATGAACGACTGTGTGTTATAGTCATGAACGACTGTGTTATAGTCATGAACGACTGTGTTATAGTCATGAACTACTGTGTTATAGTCATGAACTACTGTGTCTTATAGTCATGAACGACTGTGTGTTATAGTCATGAACGACTGAGTGTTCTAGTCATGAACTACTGTGTTATAGTCATGAACTACTGTGTGTTATAGTTATGAACGACTGTGTTATAGTCATGAACGACTGAGTGTTATAGTCATGAACGACTGTGTGTTATAGTCATGAACGACTGTGTGTTATAGTCATGAACTACTGTATTATAGTCATGAACTACTGTGTGTTATAGTCATGAACGACTGTGTGTTATAGTCATGAACGACTGAGTGTTATAGTCATGAACGACTGTGTTATAGTCATGAACGACTGTGTTATAGTCATGAACGACTGAGTGTTATAGTCGTGAAACTAGTATTATAGTCATGAACGACTGTGTGTTATAGTCATGAACGACTGTGTGTTATAGTCATGAACGACTGTGTGTTATAGTCATGAACGACTGTGTTATAGTCATGAACGACTGTGTGTTATAGTCATGAACGACTGAGTGTTATAGTCGTGAACGACTGAGTGTTATAGTCGTGAACGACTGTGTGTTATAGTCATGAACGACTGTGTTATAGTCATGAACGACTGAGTGTTATAGTCATGAACGACTGTGTGTTATAGTCATGAACGACTGAGTGTTACAGACATGAACGACTGAGTGTTACAGACATGAATGACTGAGTGTTACAGACATGAACGACTGAGTGTTACAGACATGAATGACTGAGTGTTATAGTCATGAATGACTGAGTGTTACAGACATGAACGACTGAGTGTTATAGTCATGAACGACTGAGTGTTACAGACATGAACGACTGAGTGTTATAGTCATGAACGACTGAGTGTTACAGACATGAACGACTGAGTGTTATAGTCATGAACGACTGAGTGTTACAGACATGAACGACTGAGTGTTACAGTCATGAACGACTGAGTGTTATAGTCATGAACGACTGAGTGTTATAGTCATGAACGACTGAGTGTTACAGACATGAACGACTGGTGTTATAGACATGAACGACTAGTGTTACAGCATGAACGACTGAGTGTTAAGCATGAACGACTGAGTGTTAAGCATGAACGACTAGTGTTATAGTCATGAATGACTGAGTGTTATAGTCATGAACGACTGTGTGTTATAGTCATGAACGACTGTGTGTTATAGTCATGAACGACTGTGTGTTATAGTCATGAACGACTGTGTGTTATAGTCATGAACGACTGTGTTATAGTCATGAACGAATGTGTGTTATAGTCATGAACGACTGTGTTATAGTCATGAACGACTGTGTTATAGTCATGAACGACTGTGTGTTATAGTCATGAACGACTGTGTGTTATAGTCATGAACGACTGTGTGTTACAGTCATGAACGACTGTGTGTTATAGTCATGAACGACTGAGTGTTATAGTCATGAACGACTGTGTGTTATAGTCATGAACGACTGAGTGTTAAGCATGAACGACTGGTGTTACAGCATGAATGACTGGTGTTAAGCATGAACGACTGGTGTTAAGCATGAAGACTGGTGTTATAGTCATGAAGACTGAGTGTTAAGCATGAACGACTGAGTGTTATAGTCATGAACGACTGGTTTAGACATGAACGACTGAGTGTTATAGTCATGAACGACTGAGTGTTAATCATGAACGACTGAGTGTTATAGTCATGAACGACTGAGTGTTACAGACATGAACGACTGAGTGTTACAGTCATGAACGACTGAGTGTTATAGTCATGAACGACTGAGTGTTATAGTCATGAACGACTGAGTGTTACAGACATGAACGACTGAGTGTTACAGACATGAACGACTGAGTGTTACAGACATGAACGACTGAGTGTTAAGCATGAACGACTGAGTGTTAAGCATGAACGACTGAGTGTTATAGTCATGAAGACTGAGTGTTAAGCATGAACGACTGGTGTTATAGTCATGAACGACTGGTGTTATAGTCATGAACGACTGGTGTTATAGTCATGAACGACTGAGTGTTAAGTCATGAACGACTGTGTTATAGTCATGAACGATGGTGTTAAGCATGAACGACTGTGTTATAGTCATGAACGACTGGTTATAGTCATGAACGACTGTGTTATAGTCATGAACGACTGTGTTATAGTCATGAACGACTGTGTGTTATAGTCATGAACGACTGTGTGTTATAGTCATGAACGACTGTGTGTTATAGTCATGAACGACTGTGTGTTATAGTCATGAACGACTGTGTGTTATAGTCATGAACGACTGTGTTATAGTCATGAACGACTATGTGTTATAGTCATGAACGACTGTGTGTTATAGTCATGAACGACTAGTGTTATAGTCATGAACGACTGTGTTATAGTCATGAACGACGTGTGTTAAGTCATGAACGACTGTGTGTTATAGTCATGAACGACTGTGTGTTATAGTCATGAACGACTGTGTGTTATAGTCATGAACGACTGTGTGTTATAGTCATGAACGACTGTGTGTTATAGTCATGAACGACTGTGTGTTATAGTCATGAAATATGTAAAGACTGTTATAGTCATGAACGACTGTGTGTTATAGTCATGAACGACTGTGTATAGTCATGAACGACTGTTATAGACATGAACGACTGTGTTATAGTCATGAACGACTGTGTGTTATAGTCATGAACGACTATGTGTTATAGTTATGAACGACTTTGTGTTATAGTCATGAACTACTGTGTGTTATAGTCATGAACGACTGTGTGTTATAGTCATGAACGACTATGTGTTATAGTCATGAACGACTGTGTGTTATAGTCATGAACGACTATGTGTTATAATCATGAACGACTGTGTGTTATAGTCATGAACGACTCAGTGTTATAGTCATGAACGACTGTGTGTTATAGTCATGAACGACTGTGTGTTATAGTCATGAACGACTGTGTGTTATAGTCATGAACGACTGTGTGTTATAGTCATGAACGACTGTGTGTTATAGTCATGAACGACTGTGTTATAGTCATGAACGGCTGAGTGTTACAGACATGAACGACTGAGTGTTACAGACATGAACGACTGAGTGTTATAGTCATGAACGACTGAGTGTTATAGTAATGAACGACTGAGTGTTACAGTCATGAACGACTGAGTGTTACAGTCATGAACGACTGAGTGTTACAGACATGAACGACTCATGTACCAACCCAGCATAACAAAGCAAATTCTTAAAAACAGATTTATTCCAATAACAAAATGATGTCACTAACATACTGAGTACAATTTAGTTATCATTGTGTACACCAGAGTTAAATATTTACCAGAGAACAATTTTGATGACTAATTGACATGTAAAACCTTTGTGGTCAGTCTTGACAAGGTTTACCTGGAGAGGGTTTCGGGGGTCAACGCCCCCGCGGCTCGGTCTGAGACCAGGCCTCATGGTGGATCAGGGTCTGATTAACCAGGCTGTTACTGCTGGCCGCACGCAAACTGACGTACGAACCACAGCCCGGTTGGTCAGGCACTGACTTTAGGTGCCTGTCCAGTGCCTTCTTGAAGACAGCCAGGGGTCTATTGGTAATCCCCCTTATGTATTCTGGGAGGCAGTTGAACAGTCTTGGGCCCCGGACACTTATTGTGTTGTCTCTCAATGTACTCGTGGCGCCCCTGCTTTTCATTGGGGGAATGTTTCATCTCCTGCCGAGTCTTTTGCTTTCATAGGGAGTGATTTTCGTGTGCAGGTTTGGTACCAATCCCTCCAGGACCTTCCAAGTGTATATTATCATGTATCTCTCTCGCCTGCATTCCAAGGAATACAGATCAAGGACCTTTAACCGTTCCAAGTAATTTAGGTGCTTTATCGTACTTATGTGTGCCGTGAAAGTTCTTTGTACGCTCTCCAGGTCAGCAATGTCTCCAGCCTTGAAGGGGGCAGTTAGTGTACAGCAGTATTCCAGCCTAGAGAGAACAAGCGATTTGAAGAGAATCATCATGGGCTTGGCGTCCCTAGTTTTGAAGGTTCTCATTATCCATCCTATCATTTTCCTTGCAGATGAGGTAGATACATTGTTGTGATCTTTGAAGGCGAGATCCTCTGACATTATCACTCCCAGGTCCTTCACATTTCTTTTTCGGTTACTGAGTATTTCTGGTGAGACCACAGTCCCAGTGGACATGTTGATAAGTCACGTCTGAAACAGTTAGGTATCTTTATTCCGAAACGTTTCGCCTACACAGCAGGCTTCTTCAGTCGAGTACTGTGGATGGAGCAGAAGCAGTAGAGTTGTAAAGACGATGTAATCAGTCCATCACATCTTGAAGACATAGTTCTGAGGTGGTCAGTCCCTCAGCCTGGAGAAGAGTTCTGTCCCAAGCTGAGGGACTGACTACCTCAAAACTACGTCGTCTTTACATCTCTACTGCTTCTGCTCTCTCCACTTACTCGACTGAAGAAGCCTACCGTGTAGGCGAAACGTTTCGGAATAAAGATACCTAAACTATTGCACATGTGACTTATCAACTTGTCGTTAATGTTTACCATTATCATAATCAGCCAGTGGACAGGTTGACCAGAAGTCTGGTCTTGGCTCACTGCATCTTTCCAACTCTTCTCAGTCACATCTATAAATCTTCGACATCATTTTCGTTCTTTATGATCCTAGGCAACTGAAGATCTGAATGACAGCTGTTGAGAATTGTTATGGTCTAATTTTTCAGTTAGATATAGGGTATGAACCCCTATATTTAGATGTCAGGTAGTACCTAGTGATAGCTTTTATATTTAGATGTCAGGTAGTACCTAGTGATAGCTTTATATTTAGATGTCAGGTAGTACATAATAACAGCTGTTGTGCTCACCTGTCACGTAGTACCTAATAACAACTGTTGTACTCACCTGTCATGTAGTACCCAGTAACAGCTTCTATACTCACCTGTTGGGGTATATAATCTGAAAGCTCCTTCTTGTAGGCTGAATCCTCTGCTTCCTCCAGGAGTCTGGGTGTCTCTGGTGATCATTTCTTCTATTGTCTGGGCCATTCGAATTCTGCCAAATGTATTTCTCTTGCCAAGGTGCTACACTGAGAATCAAGTCACCATGAATAATAAAAAGCACAATACCGTGTAAACGTAAACCCAGATGGTCGATGGCATAATAATAGGGTATATAAACAAAGCAGCAGTGGATCATGGCAAGAATGGATGAAAGGTGTAACATACAGTCACCTTCTCTTGATTCCCAAAGCAGACTAAGCAAAATCTTGACCATGTCTATAATTGAGGTAGACCTCAAAGAGCATCACGATGGGTGCATATTACTTGTTATCTAGCGCCTCGTGCAATGCTTTTTGTGAAACGTCTTGGTGGGGATTGTTGATGGCCTCAAGTGTTTCTGCCAGGTGGATAAGGTCTTCACTGTGACTGGTTTCTAATCAGGGCAGGAAGCCCTTTCATGCCACTCTCATGAATGTTTCATACTGCCTTGTGGAGCCTGTCCGCTTGGTTGTACTTGCGTTCTTCCGTAACACCAGCTACGCAGTCATCAGCAGTCACACCTGCCTCTATACACACCTTGCTCACTCCTCCATCTTGGAACCTCTTTCCAATGGTTAATAATAATGTGCAGAGGGTGCTGGGTTAAATACACACACAACTGTGTCCTGATCAAGAGACTGCTTGATATTAAGTGACTGGCTCAGCACTTCATAGACGGTAGACAACTAAGTTTCATAAATATTAATTGTTGGCAGGAAATCTACATTACCGTGGACCACTACAACCACGTTGCAGGTCACCATGTTACACCCAATCCCCTTCCTGATTGACTGGGCATCTGGGTCAGTCATGCAAGAAACTATCCACAACAGCTTCTTATTTTTTGAATGTTTCATAACGGTTGCAGTTTCAGCCTCCACTATTTGCAGTTTCAGCCTCCACTATTTGCAGTTTCAGCCTCCACACTACGGACTGGTGGTGTTACACACACTCCCCAACACTGTAAGCTGACACCATCAACACTTCCCTCCCTTGTTTTCTCAACACAAGGCATGCGTCTGAAGGGCTGGGTCTATATCACTATACTAACCTGAACCACAATTTCGTTCACTCTCTGGTAAGTCCCGTCACAGCTTTACCGTTTCTTCTAGTCCATCAACACGGGCACTCAGCTCACACACTGGCTGTCCGTGGTTTGATCCCCGGTACTGCCGAAAAAGTTGGGCATGTTTCCTTACACCTGCTGCCCCCGTTCACCTAGCAGTAAATAGGTACCTGGGTGCTAGTCGACTGGTGTGGGTGGCATCCTAGGGGGTGGTAGTATACCTTAGATAGGGCTGGGACTTTGCATTTAAAATTGATTTGTGTAAAAAATCAACATAATACTGTTATGGTAAAATGGAACCAACAATACCATGTACGTCACACTGTGACGTACATGGTATCGTGTGCACACGATGTGACCACAATGTACACGCTGAGATATATGGTAACATAGATTAATGAGATACACATGCCTGGATACATGTAATAAGAATGGTATACACTGATGTGAGGTGCTATGCTCTTCCTCAACCAGGACTTAGACATGACTAAGATATTCCAATCACACACCTGGAAACATCTAACATAAGACTGTACATGAAGTAAGGCAGCGCTATGTTCTTTTATTAATAACCTCTTATACCCGATTAACATTAATAAGTAGATGATCATCTACAAGACTATCAGTGCAAAATAACCACGGGGGAGTTGAATGATAGGTCTAGGCATGGAGTCTTTCCCTTGAACACATCTACCTGGACTTCCTACTCATTTCTGTAACACTGCAAGCTCCTGATGATGTGCTGATTGTAACACGGAAGGCCTTGAGCTATGATTCTCCTTCCCTCGTAGTTGTTTTGCATTTTGTATCGCTTGTTCACGATTATTGCGTACGACTATCAATAATAAAGCAGATGGTAAGCCTCACATTGTAGATAAATGGTTAAGAGAACCGACAAGTTGATAAATTAGTCACATGTGTAACACTTGGGTATCTTTATTGAGGAAACGTTTCGCCACACAGTGGCTTCATCAGTCCAATACAAAGGAGAGTGGTAAAAATCAGAAGTTTGAGGTAATCAGTCCCTTAGCCAGTAGGTGTATTTTGATACTTCTGCTGGTGAACCTCTTGCTCTCGTAGGGAGTAATTTAGGTGTACAGGTTCAAGACTAAGGCCTCCAGAATTTTCCGGGTGCAAATTACCAGGCATCCTTTTAGCACACGTTCCAAGAATTAGAGTTCGAGGGACTTGAGGTGTTTCCAATAATTTAGGTGCTTTACTGAGTTTATACGAGCAGTGAAAGTCCTCTGTACATTCTCCAGATCTATGATTTCGCCTGCCTTAAAAGGGGCGGTTAGCGTGTAGCAATACTCCAGTTTTGAAGGTTCTAGTTATCCAGCCTATCATTTTTCCTTGCAGTTGTGATAGTAACACTGTTGTGACGCTTGAACCTGAGATCTTCACAGTCCTCTTCTCCTCTATCGAGTTGTATGAGTTTCTTTTATATTCGGAGTGAATTAAATTTCTCCTCGCTGAACCTCATATTAATTTCTGTGGCCCAATAGAAGACCTGGCTATTATCAGCTTAGAGTTGGCCTTAATAAATGCCTCTGATTTTACTCTGTTGACTACTGCTCTTTAGGTCAGACTTTACAACAGTTAAAAACAACAACTGCCTAATTTTCCAGTTACTCTTTGTTTACGCTTTTTGTGCACTACTCCAGGGTCGTACTTGTCAAAGCTCTTTGTATTTTGTGTCTTCTAGTTAAATCTAGTACATCAGCATTGTCTTCTAGTTAAATCTAGTACATCCAAGATCAGGTCGTAATGCTGCAGTAGTTGCGAGAGGCAGGAGCGACGTGCTCTAAACCCGTATTGTCCTGTGTTGTGAAACTCGTATTTACTAATCTTGTTTCTTAAAACTTTCAGAGGGTTTTTATTTAGTTAAATAAACATATTTGGAATATTTGGACATTTATTTTCGCTAATTTTCGCTCGTCGGGAGCTTTATCAAGTTTAAATGAATATACAAACATTTGATTGTAGGTAAACATATGCCATTCATACTCTCAAAAATGTTGATATTGTGGAACGTCAGAGCTATCGACCAATAGTTTTGTTTTTTAGATTGTTTTATTGCCATTTTGTGGGTGGGGCTAAGTCCGAGGATTGTGCGATGACTCCGTGTCCAGACTCCCTCTCCATACAATATTTAAGATGTGTGATAGTGGGTTTTTTTATTTTGCAATTTTGAGGTTTGTAGTCTCTGGCCCCCCTAGACTGTACTCCGTCTGCGGTCTTCTTTGCCCATCCCCGATCTTCATGACTCTGCACTTGGTGGGGTTGAACTCCAGAAGCCAGTTTCTGAACCAGGCTTGCAGTCTGTCCAGATCCCTTTGTAGTTCTGCCTGGTCCTCGTCCGATTGAATTCTTCTCATCAACTTCACATCATCTGCAAACAGGGACACTTCGGAGTCTATTCCTTCCATCATGTTCACATATACCAGAAGCAGCACGGTCCTAGGACTGACCTCTGTGGAACACCTCTCGTCACAGGCGCCCACTCTGACACTTCGTCAAGTACCATGACTCGCTGCTGTCTTCCCGACAGGTATTTCCTGATCCATTGCAGTGCCTTCCCTGTTATACCTGCCTGGTCCTCTAGCTTATGCACTAATCTCTTATGGAATTGTGTCAAAAGCCTTCTTACAGTCCAAGAAAATGCAATCTACCCACCCTTTCTCTCTTGTCTTACTGCTGTCACCTTGTCATAGAACTCCAGTAGGTTTGTGACACAGGATTTTCCATCCCTGAAACCGTGCTGGTTGTCGTTGATAACCTCATTTCTTTCTAGGTGCTCTACCACTCTCCTGATAATCTTCCCTCCTTCCTTCGTCAGCCTGATTACCTGGTCCTTGACTGTTGTTTTCCTCTTGATGTGGCTGTACAACAGATTTGGGTCAGATATGGCTTTCGCTGCTATGTCATTTTCGTATCGTCGTTGGGCCTCCCTTCTTACCTGTGCATATTCGTTTCTGGGTTCTTTGCTTTCTATGTACTCACCTAGTTGGGGTTGCAGGGGTCGAGTCACAGCTCATGTACTCACCTAATTGTACTCACCTAATTGTGGTTGCAGGGGTGGAGACTCAGCTCCTGGCCCCGCCTCTTCGCTGTCCGCTACTGGGTCTCTGCTCTCCCTGCTCCATGAGCTTTATCATACCTTGTCTTAAAACTATGTATGGTTCCTGCCTCCACTATATCTTTCTCTAGACTATTCCACTTCTTGACTACTCTGTGGCTCTGTGTGTGTGTGCGTGTGTACGTGTGTGTACTTTCACGTTATGGTCAGTGTACACCAGGTAAGGTGGCCCCAGGTGTGTTACTGCGTGAGGCAGCACTATCCTCACATCCTCATTCTTCGCCTCACTATCCTTACATCCTCATTCTTTGACTTACTATCCTCACATCCTCATCCTCACTATCCTCTCATCCCTGTATTCAGCCTCACTATCTTCACATCATCGTCCTCTGCACTGTACCACAGTGTGTCTGGCTGTGCTCTTCCGTGGTGAGCGGTTGGTGGGTGTCTTGGGTGGCTGAAAGTGTCGTGGGCGGCTGGTGGGTGTCTTGGGTGGCGGAAAGTGTCGTGGGCGGCTGGTGGGTGTCTTGGGTGGCGGAAAGTGTCGTGGGCGGCTGGTGGGTGTGAAAAGTTGCTACTTTACCAGAACAGATAATCATGTCTTACTGACGGCACTGGCTGCGCTGTGAGGGGGCCCTGCCACCAGCAGCCACGGGGAGGGTACTGCCACCAGCAGCCACGGGGAGGATACTGCCACCAGCAGCCACGGGCAGGGCACTGCCACCAGCAGCCACGGGAGGGCAATGCCACCAGCAGCCACGGGAGGGCACTGCCACCAGCAGCCACGGGGAGGGCACTGCCACCAGCAGCCACGGGAGGGCACTGCCACCAGCAGCCACGGGAGGGCACTGCCACCAGCAGCCACGGGAGGGCACTGCCACCAGCAGCCACGGGAGGGCACTGCCACCAGCAGCCACGGGGAGGGCACTGCCACCAGCAGCCACGGGGAGGGCACTGCCACCAGCAGCCACGGGGAGGGCACTGCCACCAGCAGCCACGGGAGGGTCTGCCACCAGCAGCCACGGGGAGGATACTGCCACCAGCAGCCACGGGCAGGGCACTGCCACCAGCAGCCACGGGGAGGGCAATGCCACCAGCAGCCACGGGGAGGGCAATGCCACCAGCAGCCACGGGGAGGGCACTGCCACCAGCAGCCACGGGGAGGGCACTGCCACCAGCAGCCACGGGGAGGGCACTGCCACCAGCAGCCACGGGGAGGGCACTGCCACCAGCAGCCACGGGCAGAGCACTGCCACCAGCAGCCACGAGCAAGGCACTACCACCAGAAGCCACGGGGAGGGCACTGCCACCAGCAGCCACGGGGAAGGCACTGCCACCAGCCAGCCACGGGAGGGCACTGCCACCAGTAGCCACGGGGAGGGCACTGCCACCAGCAGCCACGGGGAGGGCACTGCCACCAGCAGCCACGGGGAGGGCACTGCCACCAGCAGCCACGGGGAGGGCACTGCCACCAGCAGCCACGGGGAGGGCACTGCCACCAGCAGCCACGGGGAGGGCACTGCCACCAGCAGCCACGGGAAGAGCACTGCCACCAGCAGCCACGAGCAAGGCACTGCCACCAGAAGCCACGGGGAGGGCACTGCCACCAGCAGCCACGGGGAGGGCACTGCCACCAGCAGCCACGGGGAGGGCACTGCCACCAGCAGCCACGGGGAGGGCACTGCCACCAGCAGCCACGGGGAGGGCACTGCCACCAGCCAGCCACGGGGAGGGCACTGCCACCAGCAGCCACGGGGAGGGCACTGCCACCAGCAGCCACGGGGAGGGCACTGCCACCTGCAGCCACGGGGAGGGCACTGCCACCAGCCAGCCACGGGGAGGGCACTGACACCAGCAGCCACGGGGAGGGCACTGCCACCAGCAGCCACGGGGAGGGCACTGCCACCAGCAGCCACGGGCAGGGCACTGCCACCAGCAGCCACGGGCAGAGCACTGCCACCAGCAGCCACGAGCAGGGCACTGCCACCAGCAGCCACGGGGAGGATACTGCCACCAGCAGCCACGGGGAGGGCACTGCCACGGGCAGGGCACTACCACAGGTCATCGAGGTCATTACAGTTAATTACAGCACCAGAGTTAATGCCTCTCACAAATTATAGCTTCAAACGCGGCCAACAAGTTAGCTCATTTGACAGTTAATATTAAGTGTCAAGGGGCATCATATCTCATAATACCCATGATGCCCCCGCCGCTGCTGCCCAGCTACTGCTGCAGCCCCCCCCCACCGCTGGTGCCCTGCCGCTGCTGGTGCCCTGCCGCTGTTGGTGCCCCGCCGCCGCTACTGCCCCTCTGCCAAATAATCTACGTCATTAAGTCAAACTCTGAGGCCTGGTCACAGACCGGGCCGCAGGGGCGTTGACCCCTGGAATTCTCTCCAGGTAAACTTCTCTCCAGGTAACCACTGCTTTCACACTCTACTGATAAGTGAGTCATGGTACCATGGGTCACACTCTACTGATAAGTGAGTCATGGTACCATGGGTCACACTTTACTGATAAGTGTCATGGTACCATGGGTCACACTCTAATGATAAGTGACAGTCATGGTACCATGGGTTACACTCTACTGATAAGTGACAGTCATGGTACCATGGGTCACACTCTACTGATAAGTGTCATGGTACCACGGGTCACACTCTACTGATGACAGTCATGGTACCATGGGTCACACTCTACTGATAAATGAGTCATGGTACCATGGGTCACACTACTGATAAATGACAGTCATGGTACCATGGGTCACACTATTGATAAATGACAGTCATGGTACCATGGGTCACACTACTGATAAGTGACAGTCATGGTACCATGGGTCACACTCTACTGATAAGTGACAGTCATGGTACCATGGGTCACACTCTACTGATAAGTGACAGTCATGGTACCATGGTTTACACTCAACTGATGAATGACAATCATGGTACCATGGGTCACACTCTACTGATAAGTGACAGTCATGGTATCATGGGTCACACTACTGATAAATGACAATCATAATGACAATCATGGTACCATGGTTCACACTCAACTGATGAATGACAATCATGGTACCATGGTTCACACTCTACTAATGAACGACAATCAGGGTACCATGGTTCACTCTACTGATGAATGACAATCATGGTACCATGGTTCACACTGAACGGATGAATGACAATCATGGTACCATGGTTCACACTCTACTGATGAATGACAATCATGGTACCATGGTTCACACCATACTAATGAACGACAATCAGGGTACCATGGTTCACACTCAACTGATGAATGACAATCATGGTACCATGGTTCACACTCTACTGAGTGACAATCATGGTACCATGGTTCACACTCTACTGATGAAGGACAATCATGGTACCATGGTTCACACTACTGATGAATGACAATCATGGTACCATGGTTCACACTACTGATGCATGGTACCATGGTTCACACTACTGATGCATGGTACCATGGTTCACACTCAACTGATGAATGACAATCATGGTACCATGGTTCACTCTACTGATGAATGACAATCATGGTACCATGGTTCACACTACTGATGAATGACAATCATGGTACCGTGGTTCACACTACTGATGAATGACAATCATGGTACCATGGTTCACACTACTGATGAATAACAATCATGGTACCATGGTTCACAATCTACTGATGAATGACAATCATGGTACCATGGTTCACACTACTGATGCATGGTACCATGGTTCACACTCAACTGATGAATGACAATCATGGTACCATGGTTCACTCTACTGATGAATGACAATCATGGTACCATGGTTCACACTACTGATGAATGACAATCATGGTACCGTGGTTCACAATCTACTGATGAATGACAAAGTACCATGGTTCACACCATACTAATGAACGACAATCAGGGTACCATGGTTCACACCATACTGATGAACACTCTACCATGATGAACGATAATCATGGTACCATGGTTCACACCATGCTGATGAACACTCTACCATGATGAACGACGATTATCGTACCCCAGGCAGCGCAGTGTTGCAATACCCAGTCACTGAATTATCATACTTGGAGAGGGCAAGCAGAAATCCGCCTATTTTAACCCTTAGCTACCCCTTCCATTAAGCTTACTTTCCCGTGCCCTCACCTCCTCGCCGCTCCCCAGCTGTTGACCTGATGCTATCTTTAAACAAAAACAAAACAAAAAAATCTTCGGACACCACGTAAGTCAGCAGACAAGAAAGTCTTTTGTTGTGATGACTGTTAGTGGTGAGGTAAGGCGGTAATTACACCCCTAGTTAATGCTCATTACATCACCTCAATTGTTACAATGGTGTTGGAAATTGACGTGTGTCATCGTCAACTAAGCAAGACGTGGAGTGGCATCTTCAATGTCTCGTTCTTGTGACTGGAGTGGCATCTTCAATGTCTCGTTCTTGTGACTGGAGTGGCATCTTCAATGTCTCGTTCTTGTGACTGGAGTGGCATCTTCAATGCCTCGTTCTTGTGACTGGAGTGGCATCTTCAATGTCTCGTTCTTGTGACTGGAGTGGCATCTTCAATGTCTCGTTCTTGTGACTGGAGTGGCATCTTCAATGTCTCGTTCTTGTGACTGGAGTGGCATCTTCAATGTCTCGTTCTTGTGACTGGAGTGGTCCCTTCAATGTCTCGTTCTTGTGACTGGAGTGGCATCTTCAATGTCTCGTTCTTGTGACTGGAGTGGCATCTTCAATGTCTCGTTCTTGTGACTAGAGTGGCATCTTCAATGTCTCGTTCTTGTGACTGGAGTGGCATCTTCAATGTCTCGTTCTTGAGACTAGAGTGGCATCTTTAATGCCTCGTTCTTGTGACTGGAGTGGCATCTTCAATGCCTCGTTCTTGTGACTGGAGTGGCATCTTCAATGCCTCGTTCTTGTGACTGGAGTGGCATCTTCAATGTCTCGTTCTTGTGACTGGAGTGGCATCTTCAATGTCTCGTTCTTGTGACTGGAGTGACATCTTCAATGTCTCGTTCTTGTGACTGGAGTGGCATCTTTAATGTCTCGTTCTTGTGACTGGAGTGACATCTTTAATGTCTCGTTCTTGTGACTGGAGTGACATCTTTAATGTCTCGTTCTTGTGACTGGAGTGCCATCTTTAATGTCTCGTTCTTGTGACTGGAGTGGCATCTTCAATGTCTCGTTCTTGTGACTGGAGTGGCACCTTCAATGCCTCGTTCTTGTGACTGGAGTGGCATCTTAAATGCCTCGTTCTTGTGACTGGAGTGGCATCTTCAATGCCTCGTTCTTGTGACTGGAGTGGCATCTTCAATGCCTCGTTCTTGTGACTGGAGTGGCATCTTCAATGCCTCGTTCTTGTGACTGGAGTGGGATATTCAATGCCTCGTTCTTGTGACTGGAGTGGCATCTTCAATGCCTCGTTCTTGTGACTGGAGTGGCATCTTCAATGTCTCGTTCTTGTGACTGGAGTAGCATCTTCAATGTCTCGTTCTTGTGACTGGAGTTGCATCTTCAATGTCTCGTTCTTGTGACTGGAGTGGCATCTTCAATGCCTCGCCTATCTTAACTATGCCTCTTGTAATCTCATAACCCATTGTACATCTTTGTATCAAGTCACAATAAACAATTATTATTATTATTATTATTATTATATTAATGCCTCGTCTCTGGTAATAATTACCACTGGCATTAATTACATGGGAGGCATCATCAATGCTCCACTGAGAGACAACCTTCATGATAATCCACTCTACAATGTTCATGATCCAGGCACTTCAAACCTCCTCGTAAATTTCCCCTAATTATCAATTTGAAGCGAGAATTATCATTTCCCAATCAGCATTAATACCTATCATTTAACCCCACATGATTGCCAATCACTCAGAACAGTCAATTATTAACTGAAATGCATAATTCTCTCTTATCCCTCACAATTATCGCATGATTCAAGCTCACCAATTATTGTAATACTTAATCTGTCACACTTATCAAAGGGAAAAATAACCTACATATAATTACTGACTAATTATGAGAGTAAAAAATGAGAAAATGAAGCATTATATATATATATATATATATATATATATATATATATATATATATATATATATATATATATATATATATATATATACCTAAGAAAAGCCCACGAAATTTAAATCCCCTATGCCAACCCATAGAGCGTAAATCCCCTTAAAGGATTTACATTTCATGGCCAAATCATGATATAGAAAATCCTTAATACCAAACCACAAGACCAATCTATGAGTCACCAAACCACAAGACCAATCTATGAGTCACCAAACCACGAGACCAATCCATGAGTCACCAAACCACGAGACCAATCCATGAGTCACCAAACCATGAGACCAATGCATGAGTCACCAAACCACGAGACCAATCCATGAGTCACCAAACCACAAGACCAATCCATGAGTCACCAAACCACGAGACCAATGCATAGAGTCACAATCCACGAGACCAACACATGATCACCAAACCACAGACCAAAGCATGAGTCACCACCACAAGACCACAGGGCAACCAACCATAGTCACCAGTATAGTAATCCACCAAAACATGAGTATACAGATCCCTCATGTCAATACTGTCAGTATACTCACCACAATACTGCCAGTATACTCACCACAAGTTAACACTACTGCCAGTATACTCACCACAAGTTAACACTGCCAGTATACTCCACAATACTGCCAGTATACTCGCCACAAGTTAACACTGTCAGTATACTCGCCACAAGTTAACACTGCCAGTATACTCGCCACAAGTTAACACTGCCAGTATACTCGCCACAAGTTAACACTGCCAGTATACTCGCCACAAGTTAACACTGCCAGTATACTCGCCACAAGTTAACACTGCCAGTATACTCGCCACAAGTTAACACTGCCAGTATACTCGCCACAAGTTAACACTGCCAGTATACTCGCACAAGTTAACACTGCCAGTATACTCGCCACAAGTTAACACTGCCAGTATACTCGCCACAAGTTAACACTGCCAGTATACTCATACAAGTTAACACGCCAGTATACTCGCCAATACCTGCCAGTATACTCGCCACAAGTTAACACTGCCAGTATACTCGCCACAAGTTAACACTGCCAGTATACTCGCCACAAGTTAACACTGCCAGTATACTCGCCACAACACTGCCAGTATACTCGCCACAATACTGCAAGTATACTCGCCACAACACTGCCAGTATACTCGCCACAATACTGCCAGTATACTCGCCACAATCACTGCCAGTATACTCGCCACAAGTTAACACTGCCAGTATACTCACCACAATACTGCCAGTATACTCGCCACAATACTGCCAGTATACTCGCCACAATACTGCCAGTATACTCTCTAATACCCAACAAGTTGAAAGACTTCATTCACGACGAGTAACGACCCCTTCTGAAGTCTTACCTAAAACTGAATGTACAACTTACCTTGAAATTATTGCCTGTCACTTAAAATAATCAACCAGATGTTAAAATTATTACTCGGAATCTTTCCGTAAACAAGAATTGTCACTAATTATTTTAAATTATATGTTATCCTTGGGGCGTTGTTGAAGATGGTTACAGCAAGCAGATAATAGTGCATAGCAGAGCTTAAGTATTATAGATTAAAGATCTACACTCACGTCAAATACACCAAAATATTCTTGTCTCACTTCTGTGATAAGAGACAGTTATATAATCCTGCACTGTGTCTCCTCTTTTACCCGTACTTTTATTTTCTTATGCGGCTACAAATATATAACTGCACACGCACACACACATAACAACAACACCTTCCTGTCTTTGTTAAGAAAGCACAACAGGACACCACGAAGCAGTGATGTAGGAAGAAATGAAAAGAAAAAAGGCTCACGCATGACCTTGTTGACAACACGTTTTGAATAGTAAGAAGAATGGGGAAGAGCTGCCATGGTGTGTGTGTGTACACACGTGTACTCACCTAGTTGTGGTTACACTGGTGGTCAAGAATCTGCTAGCCCCGCCCCTTTATTACCAGCGACCGGTTTACAGGTTACTAGCATCTTGAACCTTGTTGTAAGTAAGTTACTAGCATCTTGAACCTTGTTGTACTGTAAGTTACCAGCATCTTGAACCTTGTTGTACTGTAAGTTACCAGCATCTTGAACCTTGTTGTACTGTAAGTTACCAGCATCTTGAACCTTGTTGTACTGTAAGTTACCAGCATCTTGAACCTTGTTGTACTGTAAGTTACCAGCATCTTGAACCTTGTTGTACTGTAAGTTACCAGCATCTTGAACCTTGTTGTACTGTAAGTTACCAGCATCTTGAACCTTGTTGTACTGGAAGTTACCAGCATCTTGAACCTTGTTGTACTGTAAGTTACCAGCATCTTGAACCTTGTTGTACTGTAAGTTACCAGCATCTTGAACCTTGTTGTACTGTAAGTTACCAGCATCTTGAACCTTGTTGTACTGTAAGTTACCAGCATGTTGAACCTTGTTGTACTGTAAGTTACCAGCATCTTGAACCTTGTTGTACTGTAAGTTACCAGCATCTTGAACCTTGTTGTACTGTAAGTTACCAGCATCTTGAACCTTGTTGTACTGGAAGTTACCAGCATGTTGAACCTTGTTGTACTGTAAGTTACCAGCATCTTGAACCTTGTTGTACTGGAAGTTACCAGCATGTTGAACCTTGTTGTACTGGAAGTTACCAGCATGTTGAACCTTGTTGTACTGTAAGTTACTAGCATCTTGAACCTTGTTGTACTGTAAGTTACCAGCATCTTGAACCTTGTTATACTGGAAGTTACCAGCATGTTGAACCTTGTTGTACTGTAAGTTACTAGCATCTTGAACCTTGTTGTACTGTAAGTTACCAGCATCTTGAACCTTGTTGTACTGGAAGTTACCAGCATGTTGAACCTTGTTGTACTGTAAGTTACTAGCATCTTGAACCTTGTTGTACTGGAAGTTACCAGCATCTTGAACCTTGTTGTACTATAAGTTACCAGCATCTTGAACCTCGTTGTTCCAGTACTGTAAGTTACCAGCATCTTGAACCTTGTTGTTCCAGTACTGTAAGTTACTAGCATCTTGAACCTTCTTCTTCTAGCACTGTAAGTTACCAGAATTTTGAACCTTGTTGTTCCAGTGCTGGAAGTTACTAGCATCTTGAACCTTGTTCCAGTACTGTAAGTTACCAACATCTTGAACCTTCTTATTCCAGTACTGGAAGTTACCAGCATCTTGAACCTTGGTGTTCCAGTACTGGAAGTTACCAGCATCTTGAACCTTGCTGTTCCAGTACTGTAAGTTACTAGTATCTTGAACGTTCTTGTTCCAGTACTGGAAGTTACTAGAATCTTGAACCTTCTTGTTCCAGTACTGGAAGTTACTAGAATCTTGAACCTTGGTGTTCCAGTACTGGAAGTTACTAGAATCTTGAACCTTGGTGTTCCAGTACTGGAAGTTACTAGAATCTTGAACCTTCTTGTTCCAGTACTGTAAGTTACTAGAATCTTGAACCTTGGTGTTCCAGTACTGGAAGTTACTAGAATCTTGAACCTTTGTGTTCCAGTACTGGAAGTTACTAGAATCTTGAACCTTGGTGTTCCAGTACTGGAAGTTACTAGAATCTTGAACCTTCTTGTTCCAGTACTGGAAGTTACTAGAATCTTGAACCTTGGTGTTCTAGTACTGGAAGTTACTAGAATCTTGAACCTTGGTGTTCCAGTACTGTAAGTTACTAGTATCTTGAACCTTCTTGTTCCAGTACTGGAAGTTACTAGAATCTTGATCCTTCTTGTTCCAGTACTGGAAATTACTAGCATCTTGAACCTTCTTGTTCCAGTACTGGAAGTTACTAGAATCTTGAACCTTGTTGTTCCAGTACTGGAAGTTACTAGAATCTTGAACCTTGGTGTTCCAGTACTGGAAGTTACTAGAATCTTGAACCTTGGTGTTCCAGTACTGGAAGTTACTAGAATCTTGAACCTTGGTGTTCCAGTACTGGAAGTTACTAGAATCTTGAAACTTGGTGTTCCAGTACTGGAAGTTACTAGAATCTTGAACCTTGGTGTTCCAGTACTGGAAGTTACTAGAATCTTGAACCTTCTTGTTCCAGTACTGGAAGTTACTAGAATCTTGAACCTTCTTGTTCCAGTACTGTAAGTTACTAGTATCTTGAACCTTTGTGTGTATGTATATTCGCCTAATTGTACTCATCTAATTATGGATGCTGGGGTCGATTCTCGGCTCCTTGCCCGGCCTCTAAGCATACAGCTTCTGGGTTAACTCTTGGCTGTGTGAGACCTGCCATACCTATTCTTAAAGCTATATATGCATTCTACCTCTACCACCTCGCTGTCTTGGTGTTCGACATCCTGACAACTCTAAGGTTAAAGTAGTATTTCTTAACATCTCTCTGACTTATCCTTGCTTTTAATATCCAGCTGTGACATCTCTACATGATGTCCGTTCCTCTTAGTATTTTGAACGTCGTAATCATGTCACCTTTGGTCCTTCTGTGTATTTGTCTTTGTGTACTCACCTATTTGTGGTTGAAGGGGTCGAGTCATAGCTCCTGGCCCCGCCTTTCACTGATTGCCACTGATTGTGTGAGCGCTTGTGTGTGTGTGTGTGTGTGTGTGTGTGTGTGTGTGTGTGTGTACTCACCTAATTCACCTAATTGTACTCACCTAATTGTGGTTGCAGGGGTCGAGACTCAGCTCCTGGCCCCGCCTCTTCGCTGTCTGCTACTGGGTCTCTGCTCTCCCTGCTCCATGAGCTTTATCATACCTTGTCTTAAAACTATGTATGGTTCCTGCCTCCACTATATCTTTCTCTAGACTATTCCACTTCCTGACTACTCTGTGGCTGAAGAAATGCTTCCTAACATCCCTTTGACTCATCTGAGTCTTCAGCTTCCAGTTGTGTCCCCTTGTTTCTGTGTTCCCTCTCTGGAACATCCTGTCACTGTCTACCTTGTCAATTCCCCGCAGTATTTTGTATGTCGTTATCATGTCTCCTCTGACCCTTCTTTCCTCCAGTGTTGTTAGTCCTATTTCCCTCAACCTTTCTTCATAGGACAGACCCCTGAGTTGTGGAACTAACCTTGTCGCAAACCTTTGCACTTTCTCTAGTTTCTTTACGTGCTTGACCAGGTGTGGGTTCCAGACTGGTGCTGCATATTCTAGTATGGGCCTGACGTACACGGTATACAGTGTCTTGAGCGATTCCTTGTTAAGGTAACGGAACGCTAATCTTAGGTTTGCCAGTCGCCCATATGCTGCCGAAGTTATCTGGTTGATGTGTGCCTCCGGAGACGTGCACACAGATGTGTGTGTGTGTGTGAGTGTGTGTGTGTGTGTATTCAAGCGTTCAATGATAATAAATAATGAACAATGAACAGTGATGAGGGATAACAATAGGCAATCATTTTCGGACGAAATACAGAAAATAATGATTAAACCAAATAAAGGGTTTAGTGGAAGCGAGGAGAGAGAGAGAGAGAGAGAGAGAGAGAAAAGTTGGACTCTCATGACTCGTAACCTGTGTGAGTGACCTCTCTCCTTCCTTCAGTCTCTCTATCTATCACACACACACACACACACACACACACACACACACACACAGGGATCTATACTGTACAAACCAAAGGTTCGTCCCAGTATTTCATAATATAAAACCAGTTATCTAACCACAAGTTTTTTCACGTTTTTATCCCGACCAGAACACATCTTCACGAGGTAACATCTGTTATTCTACCCTCGTGCCCACAAACCCCCCCCCACCCATACCTACTATCTGACTACAATATATCTATCTATCTATCAGTGGACAGGGCTGACAATATGGTAGTTTTCAGAGCATAGTTCAAACTGCCCAGACAATATGTGTTCCCAATAAGGAAATTAGATTAAACAAAAGTGAACCCTAAATGGATAAAAAATAGGTTCAAACATATCTTAAAGCAATAGAGGGGCATTTACTGGTGAATCAGAAGAGGAGAGGGACACAAGGAATCAATATATTCGATAAAAGGGAGAAATCAAGAAAGGAATAAGAAAAGCCATAGAGCATATAAAATTAAAGTGGCCATGGAATTGAAGACCAACCAAAAAAAAAACTTCTTTAAGGTATATATGAGGAAGATGAGGGAGAAGATAGACCCACTTAAAAGCTGCTCAGGTCAGTTTACAAAGAAATGTGTACAATCCTCAACACTTACACAGATCAGGACGAAAATAAGTTATGCTGGCTCAAAGTCACTATAGTGACATGATTATCAAACGAATCGATTAAAATCAAATAAATCACCGAGCTCTGATGAACTGTTCTCACTTGTTATAAAGCAATGTAAGGAGGAACTTAGCCAATTATTAGTTACATAGTCTTTTCGACATATCACTACAAACTGGCATAGTGCAGGATAAGTGATAAATTGGAAATGTGATACCTGTGTACAAAGCAGGAGACAGGTCGTTACCGTCAAATTATAGACCAATTAGCCTAACCTCCACTGTGGGAAAATTGATAGAATCAGTAATTGCTGAGGGGATTAAAAAACCACCTTTTAAGACATAAATTGATCAATAAATCTTAGCACGGTTTTACAAAGGGGCGTTCCTGCCTTACTTCTCAAGTGTACATAACCTTGACTCTACCTAAGATATACAAATATTTCCCAATATGCTATACACAGCTTCACAGATAAGTACGTTCCAGAGATTAATAAAACAACAAAAACACACATTAGTTTACATTTATTTGCCCCTGAGTTTCATACACAACTGGTGAGGTTACCTGAGGCACACACAGATGGCTACTGAATCAGAGGTGTACACACAGATGGCTGTAGCCTCAGGATACATAAAAAGATGGTTATAGTCTCTTGATGCACAGGCAAATAGTGATAACCTTTTCGTACATGACAGATGGCACAGATCTTGAAGTGAATACACGAATGCTACTAGCCACAAGATACACACACAGATGGTGCTAGCTTTACGGCATACCCACCTGGCACTGACCTTGAGGATACACACAGATGGCAGTAACTTCTGGATACACACACAGATGGCAACAGCCTCTGGATACACACACACACAGATGGCAAAAGTCTCTGGATACACACACAGATGGCAACAATCTCTGGATACATACACGCACAGATGGCAACAGCCTCTGGATACACACACAGATGGCAACAACCTCTGAATACACGCACAGATGGCAACAGCCTCTGGATACACGCACAGATGGCAACAGCCTCTGGATACACACACACAGATGGCAACAGCCTCTGGATACACACACACAGATGGCAACAGCCTCTGGATACACACACAGATGGTAACAGCCTTTGGATACACACACACACACACAGATGGCAACAGCCTCTGGATACACACACAGATGGCAACAACCTCTGGATACACACACAGATGGCAACAGCCTTTGGATACACACACACACACATGGCAACAACCTCTGGATACAGACACAGATGGCAACAGCATCTGGATACACACACAGATGGAAGTATCCTGAGGATACACACACAGATGGCTATAACCTGGGGATGCACACACAGATGGTGACCACATTCACCATCTGTTACCAGCTCTCTCAGCCGCGCCTCCCAATTTATGAGGAACCAGCATCTTGGAACTCTATAAATCTCTTGTATAAATTCCTGCTTATCGAACAGGTTTTCCTGGTTATCAAGGACGGTGCGTGGGAAGGTGCACACGCTACGTACTGTGCGTGGGAGGTGTCCGTGGATTGTGCACACACTACGGACTGTACATGAGAAGAGTGCATGGGAGTACACGCCACGGCCTGTGCGTGAGAAGGTACACACGCTACGGACTGTACGTGAGATGTGTGCTGTATAACTATAGTCCATGGAAGACATGAGTGTCTGGCTGCCGTACGTGGCGCGCTGGAAACAAGGACGGTAATGTTTACCTTTTAAGCGACCTTGATGGGCAGGTTCTAAGAATCGCGCATGACTGCCGTGTTGCGAGCCATCGTCCGTGAAGTTCAGGTTCCACGGACAGGCCAGGAGTGATGGCTGGTTCCTGGGTCCTTGACGTAACCACCAACACACAAATGACTGTTATTTTCCAAACTGTTCAACGAAAATAAATTCATTTGCAATTTTACGACTTTCGCGACCTGTATTGCACAAGATTATTTTTTTCCTTTGCAATAAGATTATATATATATATATATATATATATATATATATATATATATATATATATATATATATATATATATATATATATATATATATATCGTGCCGAATAGGTCAAATTGGTCAATTAGCAAAAACTCATTTATAATTAAGTCCTTTCTAAAATTTTCTCTTATAAAGATATATTTTTTTATTTATATTGATGTTAACATTAATAATTTGTTCCAATAGAAAACTTACTTAAATTTATTATAATAACGCGCAATTTAATTTAGCCTAATCCTTTGCCTTTGATACCTTTGAAGAGTTTCGAGAGTTTATCTACTCTCTGAGCCCGGCCATTCTCCAGACTCGTCCCGTGCTTGCCTGGTCAACCAGGCTGTTGCTGCTGGAGGCCCTCTGCCCCACATATTCATCACAGCCTGGTTGATCTGGCACCTGGTGAAGATACTTGTCCAGTTTCCTCTTGAAGGCTTCTACACTGGTTCCAGCCGTGTTTCGGATATCTTCTGGTAAGATGTTGAATAGTCTGGGACCCCGGATGTTAATACAGTGCTCCCGTATTGTCCCCACCGCACCCCTGCTCCTCACTGGGTTTATTTTACACTTTCTCCCATATCTCTCACTCCAGTATGTTGTTATGGCAGTGTGCAGATTTGGGACCAGGCCCTCAAGTACTTTCCATGTATATATTATCATGTATCTATCTCTCCTCCGCTCCAATGAGTACATGTTCAAGACTTGAAGGCGTTCCCAATAATTTAGATGTTTCAATGGCTCAATGTGAGCCGTAAACGATCTCTGGATTTGTTCCAGCTCTGCTATTTCTCCTGCCCTGAACGGGGCCGTCAGCACTGAGCAGTATTCTAAGTGAGGGAGCACTAGCGATTTGAATAGTGTCACCATCGGCATTATTTCCCTTGTTTTGAAAGTTCTCAATACCCACCCCGTCATCTTCCTGGCTGTTGTGATCTTTGTCTTGTTATGGTCTTTAAACGACAGATCAGCAGACATAATTATTCCCAAGTCCTTTACGTGTTCCTTTCGTTCTATGTGGTGACCCTCTTGCATTTTGTATATAGTGTTCCTTTTGAGTTCTTCATTTTTCCATACCTAAGCAGCTGAAACTTATCACCATTGAACGTCATGTTGTTCTCCACTGCCCATTGGAAGACCCTGCTTATGTCCTCCTGTAATTTTTCAGTGTCCTCTACCGTAGTGACTTTCATGCTTATTTTAGTGTCATCTGCAAATGATGATACAAAAGTGTGCTGGGTGTTTTTATCTATGTCTGCTATGAGGATGAGAAACAGCAGAGGTGCCAGGACAGTGCCTTGGGGCACTAAGCTTTTGACCTCGCTGATGCTGGATCTTGCCCTGTTCACTACTACTTTTTGTGTTCTGTGTGTTAGGAACTCAAAATCCATCTGCCTACCTTCCCGTAATGCCTATGGCCCTCATTTTGTGCGCTATCACTCCATGATCGCATTTGTCAAACGCCTTTGCAAAATCTGTGTAAATCACATCTGCGTTTTGGTCGTCCTCCAATGCCTCCGTAATTCTGTCATAATGGTTCAGCAGCTGTGACAGGCATGATCGACCCGCTCTAAAGCCATGCTGGTTCGGGTTATGTTGGTTGTGCTGGTCCATGAACTTTGTAATCTGCCGTCTCATCACTCTTTCAAAGATTTTTATGATGTGAGAAGTGAGGGCTACTGGTCTGTAATTTTTAGCTAGTGCTCTACTACCTCCCTTATGCAAATCAGCTATGTCTGCACTCTTTAAGGCCTCTGGAATTTCACCTAGATCTAAGCTCTTTCTCCACAGAATACTAAGGGCTCTTGCTAATGGTACTTTGCACTTCTTTATAAATAAAGCATTCCATGAATCTGGCCAGGTGCTGAGTGAGTGGGCATGTTGTCCATTTCTTTTTCGAAATCTATGGGACTTGTACTAATGTCGGTTAGGTGGTCTGCGCAGCCTTCTGCTGGAGTGAAAAATATTTCTGCATTTTCTACCTTGCTGTCATTTACTGGGTTGCTGAACACTGACTCATACTGTTCCTTTAGGATTTCACTCATTTCCTGTTTATCGTCCGTATACGAATCTCCTCGCAATAATGGTCCAATTCTACAGGTAGTTCTTAGATAAGTTTACAATAATTTAATAATAAACAAACACAATGAAATATATATTTTTCGTTAGCTTCAGAATGATTTTTGCAAAATTATTGCATACACAAATTTCCGCTTGCCTTATTCGGCAAGAAGAGCGATGCTATTTAAGCCAAAATCGCAAGTTTTATCTATTCGACACAACACACACACACACACACACACACATCTGGACAGGCTGCGGGCATGGTCCAGTAACTGGCTCCTGGAGTTCAACCCCACCAAGTGCAAAGTCATGAAGATTGGGAAAGGACAAAGAAGACCGCAGACGGAGTACAGTCTAGGGGGCCAAAGACTACAAACCTCACTCAAGGAAAAGGATCTTGGGGTGAGTATAACACCGGGCACATCTCCTGAGGCGCACGTCAACCAAATAACTGCTGCAGCATATGGGCGCCTAGCAAACCTAAGAACAGCTTTCCGACATCTTAATAAGGAATCGTTCAGGACCCTGTACACTGTGTACGTTAGGCCCACATTGGAGTATGCAGCACCAGTTTGGAACCCACACCTAGCCAAACACGTAAGGAAACTAGAGAAAGTGCAAAGGTTTGCAACAAGACAAGTCTCGGAGCTAAGGAGTATGCCCTTCGAGGAGAGGTTAAGGGAAATGGACCTGACGACAGTGAAGGACAGGAGAGATAGGGGGGATATGATAACGACATATGAAATACTGAGTGGAATCGACAAGGTGGACAGAGACAGGATGTTCCAGTGATGGGACACAGCAACAAGGGGACACAGTTGGAAGGTGAAGACTCAGAATATATGTGTGTGTGTGTGTGTGTGTACTCACCTATTTGTGGTTGCAGGGGTCGATTCATAGCTACTGGCCCGCCTCTTCCCTGATCGCTACTAGGTCCTCTCTCTCCCTGCTCCATGAGCTTTATCAAACCTCGTCTTAAAACTATGTATGGTTCCTGCCTCCAATACGTCACTTGCCAGGCTATTCCACTTCCTGACAACTCTATGACTAAAGAAATACTTCCTAACATATCTTTGACTCATTTGAGTCTTCAACTTCCAATTGTGACCCCTTGTTTCTGTGTACCATCTTTGGAACATCCTGTCTCTGTCCACCTTGTCAATTGCTCGCAATATTTTATATGTCGTTATCATGTCTCCCCTAATCTTCCTGTCCTCCAGTGTCGTTAGGCCGATTACCCTTAACCTTTCTTCGTAGGGCATTTCCCTTAGCTTTGGAACTAGTCTACCTGGAGGGTATTCCGTGGATCAACGCTCCCGCGGCCCTGTCCACGACCAGGCCTCCCGGTAGATCAGGGCCTGATCAACGAGGCGGTTACTGCTGGCCGCAGGCAGTCCAACGTACGAGCCATAGCCCGGCTGATCCTGCACCGACTTTAGGTATCTGTCCAGCGCCCTCTTGAAGACAACCAGGGGTCTACTGGTAATGCCCCTTATGGCTGGTGGGAGCCTGTTGAACAGTCTTGGGACTTATTGGGTTTTCTCTTAGTGTACCAGTGACGCCCCTACTTTACACTTGGGGTACGTTACATCTCCTGCCAAGTCTTTTGCTTTCGTAGGGAGTGATTTATGTGTGCATATTAGAGACCAGTCCCTCCAGAATCTTCCAGGTGTAGATTATGATATATCTCTCTCGCCTGCGCTCCACTAAGTACAAGTCAAGTGCTTCTTGTTGCAAACCTTTGCACTTTCTCTATAATGTGTGTGTGTGTGTGTGTGTGTGTGTGTGTGTGTGTGTGTAAAGTCAGTACCTGACCAACCGGGCTGTGGTTCGTACG
This sequence comes from Cherax destructor, assembly GCA_009830355.1. Lineage (NCBI taxonomy): Eukaryota > Metazoa > Arthropoda > Malacostraca > Decapoda > Parastacidae > Cherax > Cherax destructor. The sequence goes on along the minus strand of WNWK01018980.1, from coordinate 7,196 downwards.
TCAGTTTGCGTGCGGCCGACAGTAACAGCCTGGTTGATCAGACCCTGATCCACCATGAGGCCTGGTCTCAGACCTTGCCGCGGGGGCGTTGACCCCCGAAACCCTCTCCAGGTATGTATGTATGTATGTGTGTGTGTTTGTGTGTACTCACCTAATTGTACTCACCTAATTGTGGTTGAAGGGGTCGAGACTCAGCTCCTGGCCCCGCCTCTTCGCTGTCTGCTACTGGGTCTCTGCTCTCCCTGCTCCATGAGCTTTATCATACCTTGTCTTAAAACTGTGTGTGTGTGTGCGTGTGCGTGCGTGCGTGCGTGAAATTAAAATAAAATGAAAAATATCGAAAAAAAATCGGTTTTATATATATATATATATATATATATATATATATATATATATATATATATATATATTAATATATGTATGTATAAATTTTCTGGCCTAAATCAGGGCCAAAAAATCTTACACCCACACACTCCCAGTCACACCTTAACTACACATTTTTATACCAGGTTTTTTTGGGATGTTCACGGCGGGTTTTTCACCAGTTGAATCTGACAGATAATAATAAAAGTATCCCAAAAACCCACTTTTTACCCACTACACTCAGAAGAAAAAACTTTGATTCATGGGGCATCTGCGTGCCCATGTTTTTTTTTTCAGTTATATTTTATATTTTCGTTTTATGTGAACCCGAAGAGACATAATTTTGTGGGTTGACACGAGCACCACTAAACCCGACCTAAGGACAGAATGACATAAAGGTGGTTTTATGGGCAAGGCTGAAGTGTTAGCCAACTTTTACTCTCAGAAATAATAGTTAATGTGTTGTCAGGGATTGTTGTCTGACCCTCAGAGTTCACAGTGACTGCTGCTGCTGCTGATACCTTACTCCCATACACACACAAGGGGCCAGGAGCTGCGAATCGACCCTGCAACCAATAATAGGTTACATATACGGGACCAGGAGCTGTGAATCGACCCCTGCAACCATAAATAGTGAGTACACATACACACCTAGCCAAGCAATGTAAGGAAACTAGAGAAAGTGCAAAGGTTTGCAACAAGACTAGTCCCGGAGCTAAGGGGTATGTCCTACGAGGAGAGGTTAAGGGAAATCGACCTGACGACACTGGAGGACAGGAGAGATAGGGAGGACATGATAACAACATATAAAATACTGAGAGGAATCGACAAGGTGGACAGATACAGAATGTTCCAGAGATGGGACACAGCAACAAGGGGACACAGTTGATGAATCACAGGGATGTTAGGAAGTATTTCTTCAGTCACAGAGTTGTCGGGAAGTGGAATAGTCTGGGAAGTGATGTAGTGGAGGCAGAATCCATACATAGGTTTAAGAAGAGGTATGATAAAGCTCATGGAGCAGGAAGAATGACCTAGCAGCGACCAGTGAAGAGGCGGGGCCAGGAGCTGTGACTCGACCCCTGCAACCACAACTAGGTGAGTACTCACACAAATGCAGTCAACCATCCAACGAAGTAGTCAGACAGCCAAGCAGCCAGACAGCCAAGCAGTCAGACAGCCAAGCAGTCAGACAGCCAAGCAGTCAGCGAGCCAAGCAGTCAGACAGCCAAGCAGTCAGACAGCCAAGCAGCCAGACAGCCAAGCAGCCAGACAGCCAAGCAGTCAGACAGCCAAGCAGTCAGAGAGCCAAGCAGTCAGCGAGCCAAGCAGTCAGCGAGCCAAGCAGTCAGACAGCCAAGCAGTCAGACAGCCAAGCAGTCAGACAGCCAAGCAGTCAGACAGCCAAGCAGTCAGACAGCCAAGCAGTCAGCGAGCCAAGCAGTCAGACAGCCAAGCAGTCAGACAGCCAAGCAGTCAGACAGCCAAGCAGTCAGCGAGCCAAGCAGTCAGCGAGCCAAGCAGTCAGACAGCCAAGCAGTCAGACAGCCAAGCAGTCAGAGAGCCAAGCAGTCAGACAGCCAAGCAGTCAGACAGCCAAGCAGTCAGAGAGCCAAGCAGTCAGACAGCCAAGCAGTCAGACAGCCAAGCAGTCAGACAGCCAAGCAGTCAGAGAGCCAAGCAGTCAGCCAGGTAGTGAAACATGGAGTCACTTCACTAACTGGTCGACACATGATTAAGACTGAGTGAGCAAATATAATGATAATGTCTTCACATTATAGCCATCAGCTCCCTGCAGAGCCTTCACTCCTATACACAGACATGATGTAACACATCTATTTAACACCTGCATCACTCTCTGATTTACAAAACACCTGCTTCACTCTCTGACTTACAAAACACCTGCATCACTCTGACTTACAAAACACCTGCATCACTCTCTGACTTACAAAACACCTGCTTCACTCTCTGACTTACAAAACACCTGCTTCACTCTCTGACTTACAAAACACCTGCATCACTCTCTGACTTACAAAACACCTGCTTCACTCTCTGACTTACAAAACACCTGCTTCACTCTCTGACTTACAAAACACCTGCTTCACTCTCTGACTTACAAAACACCTGCTTCACTATGACTGTGTTATGTTATAAATACCCAGATAATTCGAGTAAACATGTTCTTGTTTCTGGCAGCAGTTTGATATTAATAAATGGGGGAGGAGGGGAGACCAATGAGGAGAGGGAGAGGCAAGAGGGAAGGAAAGGGGAAGAATGCAGGAGAGAATAATAAAAGGAGAGGAGGGGAAGATAGGAGAGGATGGAGGAGAGTAAAGCGATATATGAAAAAGGAAAGAAGAGAAGAAAAAAAGAGGAGAGGTGAATGAGAGGAGAGATGAGAGGAGAGGGGAAAGAAGATAAAGGAGAGATGAGAGGAGATGTGTGTGTGTGTGTGTGTTGTTATATGTCTCATGAGTGTGTTTGTGCGTCTTATATATGTTTGTGTGTGTTATATATGTATCATGTTTGTGTGTGTTATATATGTATAATGTTTGTGTGTGTTATATATGTATAATGTTTGTGTGTGTTATATATGTATAATGTTTTGTGTGTTATATATGTATCATGTTTGTGCGTCTTATATATGTTTGTGTGTGTTATATATGTATCATGTTTGTGTGTGTTATATATGTATAATGTTTGTGTGTGTTATATATGTATAATGTTTGTGTGTGTTATATATGTATCATGTTTGTGTGTGTTATATATGTATAATGTTTGTGTGTGTTATATATGTATAATGTTTGTGTGTGTTATATATGTATAATGTTTGTGTGTGTTATATATGTATCATGTTTGTGCGTCTTATATATGTTTGTGTGTGTTATATATGTATCATGTTTGTGTGTGTTATATATGTATAATGTTTGTGTGTGTTATATATGTATAATGTTTGTGTGTGTTATATATGTATCATGTTTGTGCGTCTTATATATGTTTGTGTGTGTTATATATGTATCATGTTTGTGTGTGTTATATATGTATAATGTTTGTGTGTGTTATATATGTATAATGTTTGTGTGTGTTATATATGTATCATGTTTGTGTGTGTTATATATGTATCATGTTTGTGCGTCTTATATATGTTTGTGTGTGTTATATATGTATCATGTTTGTGTGTGTTATATATGTATAATGTTTGTGTGTGTTATATATGTATAATGTTTGTGCGTGTTATATACGTATCATGTTTGTGTGTGTTATATATGTATCATGTTTGTGTGTGTTATATATGTATCATGTTTGTGCGTCTTATATATGTATCATGTTTGTGTGTGTTATATATGTATCTTGTTTGTGTGTGTTATATATGTATCATGTTTGTGTGTGTTATATATGTATCATGTTTGTGTGTGTTATATATGTATCATGTTTGTGTGTGTTATATATGTATCATGTTTGTGTGTGTTATATATGTATCATGTTTGTGTGTGTTATATATGTATCATGTTTGTGTGTGTTATATATGTATCATGTTTGTGCGTGTTGTATATATATCATGTTTGTGTGTGTTATATATGTATCATGTTTGTGTGTGTTGTATATATATCATGTTTGTGTGTGTTATATATGTATCATGTTTGTGTGTTATATATGTATCATGTTTGTGCGTGTTATATATGTATCATGTTTGTGCGTGTTGTATATATATCATGTTTGTGTGTGTTATATATGTATCATGTTTGTGTGTGTTGTATATATATCATGTTTGTGTGTGTTATATATGTATCATGTTTGTGCGTGTTATATATGTATCATGTTTGTGCGTGTTATATATGTATCATGTTTGTGCGTGTTATATATGTATCATGTTTGTGCGTGTTATATATGTATCATGTTTGTGCGTGTTATATATGTATCATGTTTGTGCGTGTTATATATGTATCATGTTTGTGCGTGTTATATATGTATCATGTTTGTGTGTGTTATATATATATCATGTTTGTGTGTTTTTCCGAGTATTCTGTACAAGACTGTCACAATTCTTACTGTAAATAACAAAAGGCACAATACGTGACTGGAACAATACACAAATAACCTAGACATAGGAGAGAGACACTTACGACGACGTTTCGGTCCGTCTTGGTCCATTTACAAAGTGACACTGTAATTGTTCCCATGATGTAGCTAACACTGTGGGTGTTTCCACAACGAAACTATCATATAGAAGGACACTGCACTGCAGATGCATCAAATTAAAACAAAACCCCAACCCTGGGTGTACCAGCCTACCTACCTCTAGGCCTTTCCCCGAGTCTATCGGCCAACCGTATACGTCCACCGTGACGGCTTCCTAACAAGGCAGACAGAGCGTGACGATGGTTGGGAACCATGGGCAGATGGCTAGCAGTTAAGGTAGTTAGTGGCCTTAGCAGTAGTTGTGTGTAGTTGCGCCTCCTGCGCGCAGATGTCAAGTCGGAGGTAGACGGTAGTCACAACAACTGACCCCTGGAACACCTTACAGCTAGACTCCAGGAAAACAGGACAAGTGTTTCCAGACGCGAGTTCTATTCAGATAATGACCTGCCGCTGGAGCTTTTGGTCATCTGACCGAGGCCTTCCGCTGGCTTACCAGTCCACTCCTTTTAAAAATATAGTTATGATTATATCTATTAGATATTTACATACGTATAGCATAATCTTAGTGTAGCACTATGTTACAATCTCTGACCTTGTTACTTTCTCCATAAACGTGTCACTTGACACATATTATTATGATGGATAATGGCTCTGCTAACTCCTCTCTGCAGTGTTCTACTTGTTTGCTACTTGTTTCATGTTAACGACTTTGAAACTTCTGGTTGAAGACCAAATGGTCAACATTATCTTTATTTGATGCTTGTGTAGCAATTCATCAACTTAGTAATGCCTCTTGGAGGCCTATGTGAGATCGAGAATCCACAAAACTTACCTTAAATCCCTTTATTAACACTTTGTGTATATCTGTGCCTAGCTTCATACACATACATACACTACTATAGTGGAACCCCGGTGTTCGTCCTGCTCAAAACACTCCCTTTTATGTAAGTGTATTTTTAAATGCTTTTATAAGTGTAGTTTTGGGGGTCTAAAAGGACTAGTCTACTTTACATTATTTCTTAAGGGAATAAATTCGGTTGGTAATGGCACTGAACAGCATTCTGTTTCGAAAAATGGACGAACACCGGGGGTCCACTGTACAGATCTCAGGTCATTAAAAGCAAGTAACGAGGAAAGAGAGTTAGTATCTGAGGCTGTATTTTCCACAGCTAGGTTAGGTTAGGTAAGATTTGTCAGTAAACAAGACAAATGTTTCCTGACGCTTTTGGTCATCTGACCGAGGCCTTCCACTGGCTTACCGATCAATCCTTTAAAAATGATGGTTATGATTCTAACCATTAACTTGCACAGCTGCAGAGCAACATGCGCAGCAAACAGCTCAGTATGTAAGGTGGAAGCCCAGTTATTTGTTCTAACACCTCTGTATTATAGTACCATCAGAGGCTGGTTCACCATAATAGTACTTCCCGACCTCCCTTTCGGTTCTTCCTGAACCAGTTTCGGTCCCTCTTTAAGAGGTGGACCTGACTTAACTCAGTGAAGACGTGTCTTGTGTGCTCTCTGTCAATCTGAAGAAGATGTCCTCTCTTGAGCTACTCTACCAGCAGCTGAAGGAAGAACTGAGGGTAGCTAAGCTTGAGATACAGCGACTGACTGAGGAAAACAAGAGGATTCGTAGTAATCCTCCTGTTGAGAATCCTCAAGCCAGGAAAGGAACCTGGACAGTGGCTAAAACGCATGGGACAAAGTTAAGGCTCAAGAGGACGGGTGGAGAGGTAGAAACAACGAAGACCCAGGAGAATGTTGTGGAAACATCGAACCCATTCTCCGTGCTACCCGATGAATGTGAGTCGACTTCTGGGAGCGTCACGACGAAAGACACAAAGGAAGGTAAAAACATTGTTGTTGTTGGGGACAGTCAGGTTAGGTACATGGATAGGGCTTTCTGTTTGATTGATAGGAGTAGGAGACAGAGGGTTTGCTTTCCTGGGGCTGGGATGGAGGATATTGTTAGCCGTCTGGACGACATCATGAGAGGTAATGGGAGCAATCCTATTATCTGTCTCAGTGCTGGAGGCAACGATGTTGGCAGACGTAGGAGTGAGGACCTGACTAGCAGGTTTAGGTCAGCAATAGACATAATTAGGAAGAAGGGTGGGAACCCTGTCATATGTGGTATTTTGCCAAGGAGAGGAGTTGAAATGAATGGCTGTCCAGGGCAATTGGTGTCAATTGCTGGCTGGACAAATACTGTAAGGAAAATTCAGTAACATTCATTGACAACTGGGACCTCTTCTATGGCAGAAATGACATGTATGCCAGGGATGGGGTTCACTTATCCAGGTCTGGGGTGGGGGCACTGGCAACTGCAGTGGAGGGAGCTGTTAGGGCTTTAAACTAGAAATAGTTAGTGGTATGGGTTTTGGGGGAAAACAGAGAAGTCCCAGTGTAGTAATATTATAAGTTGTAGGAGAACTAGTAATAGGCAGAATAAGGTGGATAGTGGAAAGCTAGTGACACTAGATGACAAGGACAGTAATAGGTATAGTGGAAAAACAGAGATGAGCAGGAAGGGTAAAGAGAAAGGAGGGTCTCTAAATATATATTACACCAATAGTCGTAGTGCTAGGAATAAGATGGACGAGTTGAGATTAGTTGCAAGTACGGGTAATATTGATGTTTTTGCAATAACTGAGACATGGTTTAATATGAAAAATCGGACTTGCCTGCTG